>JAVSCE010011910.1:0-36830 GCA_032199065.1 Smutsia gigantea
GCTTCCATTCCTTTTTAACTGTAATTTTTGTTTCACATAGGTTACATTTTAGCAGCTGAATTTTAGCATTTTAAAGTTTTTTAACATGTTATGTTAGTTTGTTGCTTGGGAAGTTTTTCACATTTGCAAACTGATGACTGATTTGATTCCAGGGCATTGAGGTCCAGTTTTGTCTTAATGAAGACTCCTTCTAAGTTTGGAGTCTATCATCACTTAAAACTATACAAAAGAGGTTGTCATAACAACCAGAGCTTAGTGTTGTATATTTTCAGATTTAATTTTCATACCTAATATTGTCTCTCTGCAATGCTTTAAACCATCTGCAAAATAAATGAAATGTTTGCTTTAAGCGTTAAGAGAAATGCTTAAGGAATTTCCTGTACAAAAAATATTTGTGTAACTCATATATGTATGTTTCTCACTATAAATGTTTTATCTACAATATATATGTAAATACATGCTCTATATCTGTGTGACCCACCTCTTCTCCACATATTTATGACCTCAAATTGTCCATCCCTCAAAATCCAAGCTGCACAAAACTGTCTCAGATACACTAGCTCCCCCATTCTCATAGACATTTTTGAGCTCCTTTTTCAGTACTTATCCTATCCTAATTTGTACTCAATTTATTTGGAGAAGTATTTATCTGTACCTTGGGTTTCTACACTCCTGGGAGATGGAAAATATCTTATTTTTCTTGGTGTTTTTCCTAAGACAGTACCTTAAAACATAGGACTTATATAGATACTGAGTAAAACGAATATGTGTCTTTGCAAGCAACTTCCTGGGGAGTACACAGAGTTCTGCTTTGAAGGAATACTGACATCCTACGTGTATATGCAAATAGGGTTGCCTTCAGCTTTATAGTTCAACATTCATCTTATTAAGTATTAAGATGAGTTCTCTACAGAGTATTGCCTTTTACTGTTACTTGATTAATTGCACTATAAAGTTATTTTATAATGCCAGAGAAAATGCTAAGTATTCAAGACATCAAATGATTTTACCACATGTCTTAGAATGTAGAGGCTTTAAGATTTTAAGACCAGAATTAAATTAAATGTAGAGACAGAGAAGCCAAAATACTTTTCACATTGGCTGGTCTCTTGAAGAATTTTCTATTCTCATTTCTTTTTCAAGTCACAATATAAATATCCAGTCTTCGCATTTTGCACATACAATGTAACAGAATTGCTACAGAATCTAAGACAGTGCACATACATAAATCACAACCCCATTATGGAAACAAGAAGTATTATTTTCTACATTTCAAATGTGTCTTATACTGAATATTCTACACTTCCAGTTCTATTGTTCTAACACTGACTGAACCCTTCTATTCCCATTCTCAGGTCACTTTTTCCTAATTACTCTTTTCCCGCTTCTCTTCTTGCTAGGCCGTAAGACAGTCGCAAATTATTATTGCTTGTCACTCACATGCTTAGAATTGTAAAGGGGTGTAGTCCACCATCAATCCTAGACCTTAAGTTGTCATATCACCCCTCCAAACACCACCACCCCTCTCCTTACCATGACCATTTCTTTAGCCACAGTTATGTATCTAGTTTCATCTTAGGGTACTCAATGTAAGCCAATGGCCTCTTCATACTTCCAGAAGTCTTATTCTTTTACCTTCAAGTGTGGTCATACTTTTCTTTGTACTTGGGATGCTCGTCAGTTCAATTCACTTCCACAAATACTTAGTACTGTCTACCACAGATGGTACTAGGTGCTAGGACCCCAACATGTAAATATGTAGCAGTTGCCTTTTTCACTGTTTTATAGTTTGCTAATCTTTTTTTTTGGTCTGTTCTGTATATGCTACCTTAGATACTTCTGAGAACTTTTCTGACACCTCACCTGGAGCTGCTCATTCTTTTACTCCAGATGTTCTCTTACTCCATATTCCATAGTATCCAATTGCATTTAAGTCAGACTTTCTCTGGGAAGTGCTTTGCAAATGCTAGAAGTGATAATTAATATTCATATTTCCTAAAATAACAGCATTTAGTAGGTACATCTAAAGTCTCTTTATGCTCTGCAACTTTTATATGTAAAAATTATATATCCTACTGAATTGTAGAAGACACTAATACATGGTAGAAATAATTAGCAGAGTTGTTCCTCCTAGGAGATGGTTTGCATTATATACGTATTTATCTAAATTTCACCAGTCACTAAGACTTTGTCCATTTCACTGTATGTAAATTTTACCTTTCCTATGTTTTTGTGTTGTACTTATTTTGGGGGTGTTCTATGCCTTTTCTTCATTTCCTTTATTACAGTTCAGGTATCTACCTTTCCTAGTCAACTTGTAATTTTGAAGATCACTGTGCCTTTTTTCCTATTTTTCCTGTTAGGTCAGCCCTTGTTTCACAGCCTCAAGCCCCAACTTCTGTTTTAAGTTTTTGAATTTTTAACTTGGTATCTTTTTTCCCTTCAGTATTTGGAATGTTTAAGGATATTAATTCAGATTGGACTGTGCTAATATTTCTTCTGCTTTGATGATGGTGTTTATTGGAGGCAAAATTTTCATCAGCTGAAATTAAATGCTAAGGATCTAAATTTTTTTTTATGGTAGCTTTGTATGAATGCCATCTGTCATATGCATTTCACTTTGAAATATTTTTCCACACAGTAATACAATTATATGTAGCCCGTAAACTTGAGGCCAACTAGGTTTCTTAGTTCAAAGACATTCTCTTCTTTTGATATGATAAAAGTTTCTTTAACCAACACTGTACTTATTTTGATGGGAGAGGGCTTAGTGTGTCTTCTGATTTTGTGACTTTTTTTTACAGGAATTTCTCCCTCGTTTCCTTTTCCTTATTTACCAGCAGGTCTCCAAGGGTGCATCTCCCTGACACTTGGCATTCACTCAGAAATGGTGCCATTCTGAAATTCCTGCTTTGGGTTCTGCCCATTTTCAAGTCCCTTCATTTCATTTTCTTAGTAGCCAGTGCTCCAGTCTACAAGATCTTAAAATGATTCTCAGTATTTCCCCACGCTATGGGCACTTGCTTTTAGTGATTTTACCTGTATCCCAATATCCTTGAACTTCCTATTTCCACCCCTCATTCATATCCTTTCTGGCCCCATCTGTACTTAAGTCTCCCCTTGGGTACAGGCTCTACGCATGATTTTGCTGGTTTGAATGCTTAGTTTTCTACTTAAGGTAACTTAAATCTTAAGTCTTTTGGGTTCCTGGACCCAATTCTAACGTGTGTGTGTGTGGGCAGGCTTCCCCACACCAAAAAGCATTTCAATTCTGACTCTATCTGGAGACAGCATTTGATTCCACAGGTAAAGGGCTCAGTTCCACAAGATTGCCCTCCACTTCAGATTCTAAATCACAAGTCCAGGTTGTTACCTGTACTTCTCACCAACTAGCTGGCTACAAATCAGTGCTTCCTAAACCTCCCTCCTTGGGTTTGCTTAATGTGCTTAAACAGCTCACAGAACTCAGGAAACCTGTTTACTCACTAGATTACTGATTTATTACAAGGGATATTAAAGGTTACAAATCAACAGCCAGATGAAGACATACACAGAGAAAAGTCCTGAACAGAGGATCTTCTGTTCTCATGGAGCTTGGGACCACAGCTGCACATAGAAGAGTTTTGGTGAAGCTCTCCAAACCCCCTCCTTCGGGTTTTTGTGGAAGCTTCATTACTCTTAGTTCTAACTTTCTACGCAAGGTTGTTTCCCCTGGCAACCAGCCCCATCTTTAGGCGTTTTCCAGGTCTTCTTTAAGATAAACCCTGTTGTGGTGAAAAGGGGTTTGTTAGGAATAACGAGACAACCGTTTCACCTTTATGGTTGTGAAGATTTTTCCCAGAATGGAGGACACAAGAGACCAAATATTTTAACAAAAAATGCTTCCATTACTCTGATCACTGGAAATTCCAAGGGTTTTGGGAACTGTGAACCAGGAAGTGTGGATGAAGATCAAATATGTATGAGAAATATATCTTGGTTACTAAATGACCAAAAATATGTATTTCTTATAAACCACAATGTCACACTTTAATTACATTGAAGGCAGAGGTTATGGGTGAATTTGCTTTCCCTACTATCAGTACCGTTTTCAGAGGACATACAAGGAAATTTAGATTTAGGAGGTGTCTTAGTCCCTTCAGACTCTAACAGTGTCATAGACTGTGTGGCTCATAAACAACACAAATTTCTCACAGTTTTGGAGTCTGGGAAGTCCAAAATCAAGGTGCCGGCAGATTCAGTGTCTCGTGAGGGCCTGCTTCCTGGTTTAGAGATGGCCATCTTGTTGTGTCCTTACATGGCAGAAGAGGGTCAGAGAGCTCTTAGGGGTCTTTTATAAGGACACTAATCCCATATATGAGGACTCCAGTATCATAATCTAATCACTTCCCATAGCTCCCACCTGCAAATACCATCACACTAAGAATTAGACTTCAACATATTAAAGTTTGGGAGGACACATACATTCAGTGTATAGGAGGAGGAAATTCCCACATTTTTCCTGATAACTTGGAAATGTTCAGAATGCCCTTTCTAAAATTCAGACATTTTTTCCCAGGCAATTCATGTTAAATCATAATGGCAAACATTGCAATCCTGAGTCTTGCTGTAACCTCATCCTACTGTGTACATCATGAAATATTTCTAGTACTGTAATTGACAGCAATATTCCCCAAAGCTCTCAGAACATAGGGGGAATTTTATTGATGGTAATTTGAAAAAATTAGGGTTAAGATGTAAGCCTGACAAATTTATCAGTATATAATTAACTGATTATCTCCTATTACTAGGCATCAGGAGAGAATTTCCTAGATTGCATCCTCATATACTTGGAAATGCTATTAAAGCCTGATTAGTATTTGTCCTACCTCACTCTATCTAAATACATGTCAAAAGCCTGTAATTTACCAAGCATGGTTCTAAGTTTTTGGAATCCTTGAAACATGTGAAGCTTCTTCTAAATATAGAGCCCTATAAAAACCCTAATTATTCAACATCAATTAATGATATATGCCTTTTGTCAGATCTGGCAAGACTGGTAGGGAGCAGTTTTTGTAACAATAATCTGGAAAACTCAAATTTGAGATTGCTTTGTGCATGAATACTATGAAGTTTACTGTTTACCAATGTACGAGTGACTTGGCAAGGGAGCAAGTGTGCTCTGGAAAGATGCTATGTCTACCTGTAAGAAAAGATTCATTTTTACAAAGGTGTCCAATGGGTAGGTGGGGGTCCATCAAAATGAGAGATAAAGCCTAGTAGCTAGCTACTTAAAACTGCAGCTCAAAAACTCACTTTAAAAGCTGAAAGCTATTCACCTCCACCATTCTGGCCGCTTCCACACATGGGAAGGGTAAAGGAATTTTTTCCTTACTACCTGAATCAAGCTTTTGTGCAGTACCTGTATTTTCAAGTGTAGATAAAATTCATTTTAAGCTTGAAGAATCCTTATATAGTTGACACAGAATTCTACAATTGAAGAAGCAATTTCATATGGAGTACCCAAATATTTCAGTGGGGGTTAGGCCAAGTTTTGTAATTAACAATCCTTAAACCCCAGGGGCTTAGAAAAATTAAAGTTTCTTGATCACTCTGTACATCTGACAGAGCTGTACTCACTAGTCTCTCAAAGTCCCAGGCTGATGGAGGCTATGCTTCTGCAGCAAGAGTTAGGGAACTTGGTGAACTGTACACGGTCCTTTAAAGCTTCCGTAAGTAACACAAATCACTTCTGCTCATTATTTGTCAAAGGGGGCAGAGTTCAATCCTGCCATGCATAAAGAACTGGCATTTTTGTGAAAAGCCCTATTTACTATTATACAAGGTCAGGAAAAGATCCAAATAGTTTGTACCCATGTTCAAATACAAGAAATCCCTCCAAACTCAAGTATAAATTATTTGAACTGTAACTTCACTAAAAAGTCTTCATTTTATTAATGAAAACATAGAGAAGTGGCTACATTCTTTCTGATCTATAAAATTTCACTAGCTAGAACAAAGCATCATGTCACAGCAGATGAAATTTTCCAGTTTTGGTATGGGCAGAGTATAAATCATCTAAATGCCTTATTTAGTATACAGAAATTTTCTACTGAAGAAAGAAAAAAGCAGCATTAACACTATCCTCCCCTCTACAATCAGCTCATTCTCAAGTTATACTATGAAGACCTGTGCTATGGTCTTTTACTGTTGTAGAAAATAAGAGGCTTATTTGTTTGATGTTTGGGTCTATGTTCTCAGTATACAGATCTTCCCAACTTAAAATGGGGTTATGTCCCAATAAACTCATTAAGTGTAAGTCAAAAATGCATTTACTACACTTAAACTACTGAACATCACTCTTGGCCTAGCCCACCTTAAACGTGGTCAGGGCACTTACACTAGCCTACAGTTGGGCAAAATCACCTAACACAAGGCCTATTTCACAATAAAGTTATCTCATGTAATTTACTGGGTACTGGACTGAAAATGAGCAACAGAATGGTTGCTGAGTGTACCTGTTGTTTACCCTTGTGATTGTGCAGCTGATGGGAGCTGCAGCTTCAGTCATTGCCAAGCAGTATGAGGAAGCATTATACCACAAAAAAGGTCAAAATTCCAATCTGCAGTACAGACCCTACTGAACATGCACTGCTTTCACATTAATGTAAAGTTGTAAAATCACAAGTTCAATCATCCCAAGCTGGGGACCATCTGTACTGTACAGAACAATTACAGAAGGCAGATCTTTGCATACCCCAAAGCCATTTTTTATTTCTGGTAGAATATTGATTTCAGTGCCCACTATTCCCACTATGACTTGGGAGAAAATTCAAATTGCTCAAATCTCATATTGTAGTGCCTGCCATTCTGCTTGTTAGTGTCCTATTTTGAAATGGACGTATGACTCGCCAGGATGATGAGTGGAGCCAGCTGATGGGTTTCTTGGAAACCTTTCTTTACTCTTAAAATCAAACTGATTTTTTTTGCTGGATACTGTCAAGTGTGCATGGGATGCTGGAACTATAGCAGACATCTTATGACAAAGAAATAGCTTATGAACAATAGGCTATTACAGAAGGCCCTTAAATTCACAGAGCTCTATCTTTTGTTTTATAAAACAATATATTTTCCAACTGTTTAAACCAGTGCTTCTCAAAAGGCTGATCTTACAGATGAACAGCTACTGCCAGAATGTAAATTATGTTCTTTCATCAAGGAAGTCTGTCTACAGAATGTCAGATGGACTAGACAGTGTGGTCTGTGATATAGCTGAGTAAAATTTTAGCAGAAACTCTAATCTTACTAAGTCTGTAGCAACCAGATTACTTGATTAGAGAACCCAACTCTGCAAGTTATCTGGGAAAAATTCATTTTTATCTGAAAAACACTGAAACATACATCATCTTGGCATATAGACTAGGCATGGAATTTGCTTTTTATGTAATTTTATCACTCTTGGCTTCAATTCAATAGATGTTCATTGACTCCTCACTACACTGTACATGTAATATATATACATGAATAAATAAATAGTTCTCTGGTCTCAGATCTTAAGTTGGTATGGGAAACAAGCAAGGAAATTAGTAATTACAGTACAGGCTGAGGTAATTATGAAGCTGTTTACAGGGTTTGGAGACTTACATGTATTTGGGATTAACAAGGGAAAGCTTTACAGAAAAAGTGTCACCTGAGCTAAGACTTGGAAGTGGTACATAAAATTTCTGGGGCTATGTTACCAGGGTGATGCCACAGGGAAATGACTGATGCCATCCTAAGGGGCTGGAATTTAACTGATGTTGACAGCTCATTATGTGATCAGACTTGTATCTTAGTACCATGACTCCAGGCAATTTTGGACATGTTAAGGTTGAAGTATATGCTGGACAGCTAGAGAGAACTGTTCATTTATGAACCCTAAACTCTTACTCTTGCTTCTATTTTTCCCAAAGGTGGAATGCCTTAATGATCTATAGAAAAACTATCCGAACACAGGATGACATGATTCATCAATGGATAATCAACAATGATGCACAAGTACAAGAAATAGCTGGTCCAAGTCATATGGATTAAATTGAATCCACATTTAAGTTGCTTCCAGGTGGTATTGAAGAGTCTAAAGATAGGCCCTATCACATAAACTAAGAGAAAAAGAAAATTAAGGTTCCAGAAAATTAGTAGTTTAACACTAGGGGCATATATGAACTCCTGAGATTACGGTGAGGACTGACCTGTGCAGCTATTTTTTTCCAGGAAAGGATGTAAACCACCCTGAGCACTCTTTGAAGAATCCACAAATATAGACCTTTATGTGACTATTCTGGTTTTTAAATATTGGTTTAAAAACAACACAGCAGACCCTCACCAAAAACCTGAGGCCAAACAGACCACCAGTTTACCTATTTTATAGTGCTCTAACATCAGTGGTATTCCAAAAGTGACCAAATTGGGAATTAAATATTCTGTAGCCAATTTCTTCTTTCCTGCCTTATTACAAAGCACTAGGAACTAGGTCATAACATTTTAAGTTGCAAGAAGCATCTCACTACTTATAACATCAATTTGATTCACTATTACTAATCAGAGCCATCTTTTAACCCATTTCTACTAGTCAAAGCTCCAGAATAAATTGGGAACATTTCCTATAATCTATCTTAACATGCTATTACAGTCTATATCAAATTTTCTATTTTTATTCAGTCTAAAGACTAATATTGATCAGCAGCAAATTTATCAAGGCTAAAATTTTAGTTTTATGTTACAGGTCTGGAGGAAAAGATGCAGCTCTTGAACTTCAATCTACATACACTACTGGTTTTCCTCATGATTAATTCACCACTAACAGAAAGCAAACCACAACAATTTGACTCCTTCAAAGTATGGGTAGGACTAAAAACACTTTTTTTCTCCTTTTAAATCAACAACAAAAAATTACAATACAACCAAAGTCAGGCGTGCATTTCTCTTTTATAACATAAGTTACCAACAAGGAAGGTCCTAACTGAGGAATCAAAAATTAAATCTCAGAATTTAAGACCAAGAAACAACTGAACTGCACACATATTTTGATCAAGAACCTAGTACTTGAATGTTACCCAAATAAGAAAAGTAAGCACAATGTTCAATTTTCATTCTATATTTCAGAAAGAGGCATTAAGGATTCATGCCATAAGTTTATTTACAGACACATCTAGTATTTTGAACTCAAGAGTTTGATCCATTTTCAAAGAGACTGCACCTCTTAAAATGCTCCCCTGCATATCTGTGAACAAAAACACAAAAAGAATAATGGTATTAAAAAAATCCCATTCATTTACAGAAACCCATGTAGTTTCATTATTGTCTGTCAGTACATCAGAAAGCGTTTACAGTATCATGTCTTTATTCATACTGATTTGCTTCATCATATGCACCAAAATCTCTTCGTATTAATGGCTTAAATAAATCATTTTCCTTTTAAACCAAGTACAATTTCTCCTTTCCAAAATATATTTTGGAATTTATTCCAATTATCCCACAGAGCGTCCCATAGTATTGCTTTGAAAAAAATTCGATTACAATTAAACTAAATAATTTCATCTCATACAGGGAATCTGCTAACCTCCCAGCACACAAGACTCCTTTGGGCATGTACTAACACACACTGCTCTCAAGATAAAACTAACACTTATCAGTCTACTAGAATTTTACCTGGTTAAGAGTGTGAGCTCTGGAAAAGGTAAAAATCCTGGTCCACCACTACCAGCTAAGGGTTGGACACTGGGCAGTTAACATCTTTGTCTTAGATCAAGGTACGCACCATCAACCTCATAGGCTTGCTAGGGAACCACATGAGATTATTAACAGTGCTTGACAAATAGTTGTACTCAGTAAACACTGGCTTTCAGGCGAAGAAATACTCGCTTAAAGGTTTACCAAGTCATCTCCACCAATGACACATCTACATTTAACTTCAGAAATCAACCCTACAGATAACAATGTATTTGTGTGAATTTGGGGGAAGGGCGGAGGGAGAAAGGAATAAAAGGGAAAGCATTGCTTTGGGAAGATTAGAAATCCATTAATTACCTGCTTCATGAACTAAATAAAATATCCTTATTTCTTAAGCAGTTGGTGTCTTACTATAAAGAAAGGTGCAGCAAATCCAGACCCAAGGTACAGAGTCATCATAATTAGTAACCGCCACTTGTTTTCCACCGAAAACGGCAAATTCTGTTGGGGAAAAAAAAAGAACAAGCAACAAGACGTAACTTCAAACCATCTGACTTTACATAAAAATAAGTACACAGGTCTGCTACATTTTGTACATAATCAGGCTATATATCACAGCATCTTTTAAAACATTTTATCTTTAAAATTCTACGACCTTCATCACACATAACACTAGAAAGTAAAAAAAATCTGGCGTTACTGAGCACCAGGCTGTGGTCTTAAGTACTCAGGTGTAAGTTTTCTCTTGTATTTCAGGAAATCGAAAGAATTTACTCTCCAAAGGGCTTGAGTTTTTCATAACCAAGCAGTCCTACCCTCCACACCCATTCTCAGCCCTTTACTACTAGGCTTTTACAGCACACTACCAAATTTAAGTCGAAGCTCAACCAAGGAGGATTAGTCAACTACTTAAGAAAGACTCGACCCACAACCACAGGCCTTCACATCCTCATTTGTTTCCAATGACCTTCACTTCGAGTCCGGTGACCTCTGCTTCAGCTTTAAGCTACAGTACCTGCAGCCACGGTCAGCAGGACTCTCCGGAGCTTGGAGGGCAGAGGAGTGAGGGAGGGCGGGCGATAGGAAGAGAGAGGGCCTCCGGCTCTACTTACTCACTGGTCTGTGCGGCCACAGCGGGTGGCCAGTGGCCTACTGTTTCTCCCTGCTCCCTGGGCGAAGTGGGACACTTGTCGGCGTCCCGGCTCCAATACCCGGTTTACTATCTCCCTCTCCACCGCCGTAGGCAGCCTCGGGGGTAAGCGATTCGCAGCCAAGGCCTCTGCCCCAAACGCAGCTTGGCCCCTTACATACTAACCTTCCCTGGGCCCTCCTCATAGTGGCTCCTACGGACCACAGAGGTTGTGAACCTCCGGATGCTCTGTCCCAGCATAGCGCTGTTGGGAGTTCTGCGGAAGGTGCAGAGACCAAAGGCGGAAGAAATGGCGGCACCACACCAAGTCCTCCGATTTTCACGACCTTGTTCCCTGAAGTGCAAAAACCGAAAGGAACGATGGGTAATGGGGCAGAGAGCGTGGGAAATGCAACAACGTGCCGGGCCTCGGGGTTTGTGGGAACTGTAGTTCATCTCTTTGCGGCGCCTCGTCCCTGAGGATTGTGGGAAATGTAGTCTCGCGCGAAGTTATGGGAGGACCAGAACCGAGTCGTTTCCTACCAGCGGTGATACATTCAGACCTCAGTTCCTTTACTGAATTTAGTAAAACAGCTTTCCCAAGTGTGCTCTGGTTTATGGAAAGTAAATCTCTCCCGTTTCTTTTTTGTGTTACATGCCGGTGATTCTCAGTCCTCTGCCAGCGCTGACGAGAGATGTATGCTATGATCTTAGTCAACGAAACAAAGCGTAAACGAAAACAGGTGACATGCTGAGCGAAGGATTCCTGAAAATATAGGGAACTGAATAGAACAGAAGTGGGGGCACAGGACAGAGAAAATCAGGGACAGTATGAGTACGGCACGTTCTGAGTGTGGAAGAGAAACGCAGCCTCTGCTATCCAAAGCCTGGACTAGGAATCGGTGTTCTCATGCTGAACATAAACAATTTCACAGCAACAGTGAACCAAATATAAAGGAGTTATTACGTACGTTACACTATAAAGGAGAATCTAGAAATATTAAATGTGAAAACGTTTCCCAATTATTGTTAAATCAGAATCCTTTGATACATATGGAATTTTAATATTGAATGAGTAATTCATTCAAAAATTGAATATCATGTATTGACACAAAGTTACTCTGTATCAGTGATGGATAAAAAGAATAAGACTATTCATTCTGTTATCATTTCTGAATATAGATTAAACATGAACATTGTCCAAGTAAAAAAGTGACCAAACATCACCATATCCATTCTGACTTCTGCTTCTTTACCAATTACAACCTTAACCTTGTTTTTCTTCCTCCTAAGTAAGATTTAGTAAGATAGTCAAAGTCACAGGAAACTACCCCAAATCCTCTAAATCCTAACAACTTCTTGCTGAGATCCCCATGGGTTCCTTACGGTATTCGACTCCCTCGCTGCAATGAGTATAACCCAGTTTGTTCAATTATAGGGATGTTCCTGGTGGGCATTGTGAAGACACCAGTGGTAAATGAGGCTGAAAGAGTGGTATAGGTTAGACTGTGAAGGCCCCTGCTAACCTAAGTTTTATGTTGTTCATCTATGGGAGAGTGAAAATTGCCTCAGATGGTTCATTTATACAGCAGTAGTAAACAATGAATAATAAGACCTAAGGCTTGCTTTGAAAACTGGGTATAAAATGTATTCTTTAGTCTTCCTTTAGCTTTCGGAAGAGAAATGTTTCCCCCAATTAAAAAAACCTTTTATTTTACAAGTAACTTCTTATCGATGCATTATAATGCATATAATACATTATAATTGTTCTCCTAATAGAGGATATACGATATTCAATTTTTAAAAAATCCCATTCAGAATTAAAATGCTATCTGTATTAAAGGATTCTGATTTAATAATTATTGGGAAATGTTTTCACATGTAATGTTCCTAGATTCTCCTTTAGACTCTAATGTAAGTAATAACTCTTGCATATTTAGTTCGTTGTTACTCTTAATTTACATTAACTGAGTCTCCTCTCTTTATCTGGCTTTTGGCTAACTCCAGAAGAAATTCTAGCACATAACTTTGGAACTCTCTGCCTCCTCATGAGCCCTGTGGCAAATTAAAGATAGCTGCAAATTCTTTTTATCAAGAGGTTAGGTCTTTGCCTTCTCTCTCTAAATCTGGATGGACTCTCTGTGACCATTTTGACCAAGAGAATTTGGCATTAGTGATGCTGTGCCAGTGTGCCCAGGCCTTATAATACTGCAGCTTCATTTGCTGCCTCTTGGAACACTTGCCACTGGAACTCTAACCCTTCACGTACAAAGTCTGACCTTGCTGGAGAGGCCTCCTGGAGAGTCCCAAGAATCCACTGAAAGAAATGGGTGTCAGCTGGGTGTCAGACCTGTAAATGAAACTATCTTTGACCCTCTAGCCTAGTCCAGCTGCCAGCTGAATATCACTGAGTGACCTCAGTCGATTCTGTGTAGACAAGAGTTGCCCAACTCTGATCAACTCTGATCAAAATGCTCATCTACAGAGTAGTGATATATAATGAAATGGTTGTTCTTTCAAGCATTAAGTTTGGAGTAGTTTGTTATGCAATAATAAATAACTGGAACAGACACCTAGAAGTAACATAGCTGCATTATTTAGGGAAATCATCTGCCATGAGAAGAACATGGTTTCTCACCATCAATCTATACATTTGGGAATTTGGCTATCATTTAAAATTTTTATCTTAGCTTAATACATATCTTTCTCTCAAATTATGCTTCTGTGATAATTCTCTAGCTGTGATGAAGATTGGTTATGCTGAACATACCCAAACATTGAACATCTGGGTGGCAGAGTGGTTCTATTTGATGGTGTTGTAGCAGATGGCATAATTTGAGGAGTGTCAAACACTCTCAGAAATGCGTTTTGCAGCTTTTTGATGTTCCTGATGAGTTAGGAGGTAAGCTGGAATGGTATTGAAAATGGCTGAGATCACTTACTCCTTGCACGATTATTCACCTTTGTATTAATGGCTAGATATCAACCATCCAGCATGTTCTTGATAATTATTTAAAAATATTTTCTAATGAATGGTTTTGTCAAAAAGCCAAAGTGAGCACAAAGGAAAATTTTATATTAGTTTCCATATTTTTCTTAAATGCTGACTAGTAACCAATTAATAAGTTAAATAACTAACATATCCTGAGTTTAGGGGTTTTATGCTAATCTCAATCTCTTAAATTCATTATGGAGGGAAGAAGAAGTTTAAAGAAATTTGGTAATCTTCCATTTTTAAATAGGCATTGTGGTAATCTGACCCCAATTTCTTTTAACTCTTCCTATTGAGAGATGGAATCTAATTCTCCTCCTCTTGACCTTAACAACGTGCTTGACTGATAGAATGCAATAAAGTGACATTCTGAGACGTCTGAGACTGGCTTTTATCAAAAGTCCTGCAGTTTTCATTCAGGCAACTTGGAATGTTTCCTTGAGGGGAGTCAGCTACCATGTAAGAAGTTTAACTATCTTGAGACTGCCAGGACTATGAGGAAGCCCAAACTAACCAACTAAAGAAGCCATATGGCTGGGTGTTAGCAGGAAAGAGGAGAGAAGACATATTTGAGACCAGCTCCCAGCTCTTCCTGCCATCCCTCATCACAGGCACCAGGTATACGCATAAAGAAGCCTGCAGGTGACTCCAGTGACTCCAGCCTCAGTCATGATTTGCCTACACCTTTATGAGGTATGTTAAATGAAGAAATGCCCAACTGAACCCATCAGCCTCTAGAACTGTAAGAAAAATAATAATCTGTTGTATTAAGCTGTTAAATTTTGGGGTAGTTTGTTGTTTCTACAGGAGTACAAACCTGGAACAGGTATCATGTACAATTTCATATACATGTAGCCTAACAATCTAAATTCGTTCATAATTGTTGGCAAGAAAATGTGAATCATCCTAGAGAAACTTTTTGATTCACTGTGATACTCTTTTGCAATAAAATGAAATTTAAGAGAAATGAGATATTTCATGTGTTGGTACAAAATAGAAAACATCTTTAGGGACATGAGATTTACTCCAAAGTTACATTTAAACATAAAATCCAATTATTTTAAGTAGCGAGTAGGGTGTATATCATAGAGTGAGCAATGTACTTTTAGACTCACATGAGTCTTTGGAGATGGAAATTACATTACACAGAACCATATATCTAAAAATTAAAGTACAGTATTTGTTGTTTCTCTCAATAGCTACTATATTACATTTTTAAGAACTAGGTTAGAGTTTATTTAAGAATAGATTGTTTAGTGAAGAAATGATATGTTTCTATCCTACACTGAAAAACTCAAGTTAACAAGTTTCTTTTGGTATTAAGTTTTTAGAATTTCTCTCTATTATAGAATTAAAGTCAGAATTTTGTGTTAACTTTTATTTGAAATTTTACATTTGTTGGGAAAAAAACCTGTGTAACATTTCAGGTTTCAAGAAAGGAGAAATTGTGATTTCATTGAGGCAATTGGAATTGGAAAATATTCTGCTATGTTTCTGAATGATTTAGTGATGACTGCCTGGAAAAAAAATGTTCTGCAGAAAAAGGCTTACTTAATCAAACTGTACATTTTACTCTTCATCTTGCTTCATTACTTTTGAATACTATTTTTTCCCTTAAAAGCATTTCATCTTTCTATTCCAACTTAATTGCCTCAGCTCAATGTAGGTTTAAGGATGATTCATCTTTTTCAGATTAACTCATAATCATTTATCATTGAGAATTGCCAACTTTAGATAGATATATTTTTTTAAGATAAAGAAACTAACATTTCTAAATTTGAAAATCACTGATTCTAGTTCCATCTCCATCTTGACTTAACCTGCAATGATACTTGTTATAATGCTTTGAACAAGTTTCTTTAAATTCACCATCTCGTTTTGCTCTTGTTCCTATAACTAGAACACTAAGTAGTTAGATTCATTTATTTATTTTAGGGACACAAAATATAAATGAGGAAGAGGATTTTGAAAATGAATTTGATGCATGATTTTAAAAATAAATTCTTTTTTGTTAGATTAGAAGTAACAAAAGCATGAGATATATGACAGACCAGATTTCTTTCATTACATGTGATGATTATAAAGAACTGTGTGAATAAAGACTGTCTGGAAATTTTGATTTATAACCAGTTCCATTATTGCTGATCAATGTATGTAAATATAGCTGCTGCCATATTAATACTCTCTAAGTGAGGTTGTAGAAATCCAATCAAAGGTGTTCTGTTCCTCTGGATAACAGGTTGGCAACTACAGGGTTAATATAATTCATCAAGATGTGTTTGTTTATGCTATAGCAGTTTTTGTATTTGGCTTTTCAGTTTGGACAATTAAGAAAAATGAGATTTATTTGAGAATAACATTTATGCACTTAGATTAATTTTTACCGAATTCACCTAATAGTTCTTTTAAACATTTCAACTAGTTATAAAATTATTATACAAATTTAGTTAGGTTTAATTTCCAGTTCTCACACTTCCCTCAATTAAGCTAGACCCTTACAAAAAGCATTCTAAAACTGTATCATTGTCCCTGAATTGCGCTCAATATCTTCTTACCACTTTGTACTAAGGGATTTTATAAATAACAGACTTATGAAACTCATCGCTGTGTTTACTGTGAAGATTTTTTTTTTCCTTTGAGGATGTGTTTCAATGCATTTCATGTTGTCGTTTTTATGAGGACCCACAGGAGAAATTTCTCTCTGGTCTTAGAATAAACATGCTTCTCCTGGGGTGCTGATTTGCTTTCAGCTTATGAGTACTGTGAATAACAAACTTCATTGTGATTTCCTCCTCAGGCTGTTTCCTAGAAAACTGCAAGCCAAATGTGTGACCCATCGTCAGTGGAGAGGATGGCCGGATTTTGTGTATTTTATTCCTGGCTCTGCCTTCTTTTCTAAATTTATTTACCTTTGCTCACTTTTCTTCCCAATTTTAGATTTATTTTATCTTGTTATATAGTGTCTTTGTTCTGTATCTCAAATGTTTTCTGCAACAATGTTAGTGTGTCAATAAACTAATAAATCATAAATTCTCCTCATATGGAAAGTTGTCGTACTGTTACTTTATAAATTTTTCTCTTCTTTATAGATCCTTGGCTAAGTGAGATAATTAAAACTAGCATTGTAACAAAAGATCATCATATTTAAAGGCTTAACACAATAAAGATTTATTTCTCACTTAGGTTGCAATCTGAAACAGTGTTCATCTTACTTCAAGTGTCATCATTTTCTTGGGCCTCCACTTAATCTTCTGGCTGGACTCTGACTGCTACCATGCTAAGAAAGACAAAGTAGGGGCCCACACAGGGTTGTTCCGAGGCCAGATCAGTAGGTGGCATGCATTACTTGTGTCCACATTCTATCATCCATGCTACCACCTAGATTCAGGGGCTCTAAGGAATAGAGGTTTCTGTGTATCTGAGAAGAAATTGGAAATGGTTTGGTTTAACACAGCATTTTCTCCGCAGAGACATTCTAGATTTTTGCTCAAATTTTATAGAGTGTCTCTGCAAGAATTCCATATCCAATATCAAGTTACATATAATCTTGGGATTTTGCTACAGTGGCTACAAAGGCTCATAATTCTTCTGCAATTTCTTGTTCCTGCACATTTCCCCAGAGCTGCATACTCCAGGCAATAAACTGCAACCTGGAATCAGATTGAAATGGGTTTAAATCCAAGATGTACCCAAACTATTTAGCTGTGGGCAAGTTGCATGACCTTTCCTCATCTTTCAAATAGACATGATAATGTTACCTGTACTGTACAGGGTTGTTAGAAGGGTTATTTGACATATTTGCTGCTTTAATATTCTATTAACACATGTTCCTGTGACAATCCTTTTTGGGATTCCCCCTTCATATGTCAATCTTTAAATGACTTTCTGTCATTTCTCAATAGATTGACCATTGAAGTATGTTGATCTGCAGTATAAAAAAGTGTGATGCACTACTAGAATGTAAGCTTCTCTGAGGGTAGGGAGTTCTGTGTTTCTGACCATTTATGCATCCATCCTAAGTATCCTCCATAAAGACACTCAATGACTATTTGCTGAAAAGAATGAGTCATGTGGTAGTTTGAATTTAAATGTGAACACTATGTTTTGGGTTCTTAAACTCACTATGATTTAGTTTTTAAAATTCACTTTATTTAGGCATACATGCATTTAGTAAAACTATTTTTAGTACGCTGTCAAATGAGTCTGACAGCCGTATACTCATTAATCAATAACACAGTTAAGATATAGAACATTTCAGTCACCCATGATTTATGTTTAGCAATATATTTTAAAAGACTGATTTGTTAATTGCCTCTCTACACTGGATGCCTGGATGCCTGGATATTCTCAATTAAAACCAAAATTGCATTCAGTTCTGTAAAAGTGAGGCCCTATTGCAGAGTTTCTCAACAGGAGACTATTTACATTATGAGCTAAGAAATTCTTTGTTAAGGGTGATGACTCATGCATTATGGGATGCTTAGCTATACCTCTGGCATCTACTGACTAGATGCTACTAGTAGCACTCCCCCTGCTTCCAACTTGTAACAATCAAATTTGTCTCTTGAGATTACCAAAAGCCCCCTCTGCTGGCAAAAATCATTCTGGGTTGAAAATCACTGTCCTACATTAATCTCTTCAGGACATTGTGAGTAAACAGAACATATACTTGGTCTGAGCAATGCTTCTGCACTTGCTTGTATACACTGGGAAAATTGTGATGCCTCGTCATTCTCAACAAAGGCAGGCCCAACTGCCTCAGGATCCTGCTGCCCGTGGGCAGAGTGCCCACTCCCTGCTCTGCCTTCAGTGTGTAACATCCACTGCCTGTGCTGAACACTTAGAAGCTTTTCTTGATCCTCCCCTCTGTTCCACACTGAATCCAGAGCAGATGGGAAGTTATATTAAAGCCTCCTTTTTCAGAATTCTTACCTTGTGAATCTGTGTTCTCTGAGACCCACTCAATTAGAAGGTAATGAACCTATCCTTAGTTCTACCTTTAGAAATAGACAATTAATTTTTAATTAAATGAACAGGTGTGCTTAGCCTTTTATCTGATAAGTAGTAATGTTCAATACATTGAGGCCATTATTATTGCTTCCATTCCACTGCTCTTCTAGCTGCTGCTATTTTTCCCTTTTCCTTAGACTGGGTTTACTCCTACCTTCCTCATACTTGAGGCTCTTTTTCTGGCTCTTGTATTAAGGGCACACGATCTGCGCTCACCTGTCCCAAAAGTACTTCTCAAGCCACCCAGGCTACCAAGGTATTTACCTTCCTGGCCTCTTGTGTCACTGTTCACATATTTCTCAAGTGGGATGTATCTTTTTTTTTTAATCAGGCTTCTTAGAAAATCCTGTCATCATCTGACTTGAAAGGAAGTGCTTTCCTGACTAGTGTCACTACAAAGACTGTATTCTGAAGGAAAACACCCAGACATTCTAATAGTTTCCTGATTTTCTCATTGTCCTTGCCTAGAAGTGCTCCCTACTTGAACCTTGTACTTTTTGAATAACAAAGGAAAACAGAGCATTTGATTAAAAACATCTATTACAGTTCACTGAAGGTAAGTAACATAATTTTTTACAAAAGAATATAAATTTAAGATATGGGAGAGCATCTCTTTTATTCAGCGAGTGAAGAAACTAAGATATTGTTCAATAAACATTAAAAAAAACCCACCAGTTTCAATTCTTCCATATTGATTAGAAATGTATGTTCAAGTTGAAAATACAGAAAACATGATATATTTTAATTTTTAACAAGATATCATTGTTTCTGGCAATGTTAAATCATTTTTATCCCTTTCAAAAATATTATTGTACAAATATAATCTTAGAGAAATTTGTCATCTGTGCTAAAATTTTACAAATTTCGCTTTTTTTTGTACTAGTGAGTTTGTAAATCCACTATGTAATGTTAGACGTAATAGTCTAACAGTATGGGTTCTTACTAATGAGCCAGTTATAACTAATACTTTATAAAATTATAAGATTTATAAGATTATAAGATTATAAATAATGCAAGGAAAAGTTAGATATGCCAGAAAAAGCAAATATAGAAAATTTACAATTATCCCCCAGAATGTTATCTTTTATCTTTAAGATGTAGTATATTAAATTTTGGTTACTGTATACAAGATTATTTTAAGGAAATAATGGAGTAATTGCCAAAGATCAAAAAGTAACCAAAATGAAATATACAATTTAGGTCAAATCTTTTCCTTGTGAAATTTACAGATAACTATAACAAAGCAATAGTTTGGGCACAAGCCTTAATGCTCCATTTCACTTCACTTTGGTGCCTATAGAAATAATATTAGGAATTTGTAAAATAAAAATTAAAAAAAATCAAAGCAATTAAATCTAAAAATTTATTTTTAAAAGCTAAATTATCAAACAATAGTAAGTTTTTTTTTCTTGAATAGGGTACAACATTTTAGGTATGTATTAATAACAGGCTAACTGTAAAATGGAAATATATAGGTTTCCAGGATTACCTAAAATTTCTTAACAATGCATTGTTAAGAACAACTGGCCCAAAAGAGACCAAAGCTACAGTTTCTAAGTACATCAATTTTAAGTTGAAACAGAAAAAAGGATGATGTTGCTTAAATTTGTTTAGGGCTGACAAGTGCTTCAGTACTCAAACAAGAAGAATAAAGTGTGAAGTTGTATTCTCACTCAGCCTAATATTTAAAAAAAATTATTTAAGTATGAGGTAACTTTTTTTTTTAAGGAAGAAACTGATTAACTAAAACATGAAGAGACTAAAGAAAAATCTCTCAAAGTATATAACTACAAGTCAAAAACAAATCAATCCTGGTATACTGTTAAACATGTAGTGGTTTTAAGAAGCACAGTGAGAACAGAATGGCAATTGCGGTGCTCCTTCTGAGCTATTCTTTTACAACCAGAGAGTAGAAGAGAATGTTTTGGAAGATGTTTCCTTTTAATTACCTTAATTTTAATTTTTCCTGATGAATGTCAATACTTTTAACTAAGTGAATTCAAATGCTTATTTTACATTGTACAGTACACAGAACATATCAGAACTAATAAAAAATGTAAATGAAGGAAGGAAAATAGCTAATATTTCCTTAGCATTCTTTCTTTTTTACTAGCACATTAAAAATGGCCCAGTCTGCTATGTCTGTGAATAGTCTTGCCTAAGTTTGCATAAATGGTACCAGAAATCATAAAGAATGATGAATGTTTTCACCAGATTTTAATTAAAACTGTGTGTAACTTTACACTATAAAATAATTTAGAGAAAGTAAGCAGAAAATTAACCATAGTAGGAAAGCAGAATTTATTGTAGTAGGAATATCTTCTCCCTGCTAGCAATGTAGATTTCACTTTCCTTGCTGATCATTAAATTGTGACTTCTAAAGAATGCAGAAATAACAAGCCACAGCCAAAAATAACTTTTGAACTTGTGAGACCACTGGTCCTCCACATCCAGTAGTTTGTCCCTGAAAATGACACTTTGCCACTTTGTGCAAGCACATGAATATGATTCTTAAGGATCAGGGGCTGCATGGATTTCATAAATGAAATTTTATTCTTAGAGTACATCTAACTTCCATGAGCATAATGAAATGGTTGTTTATACCACTACATTTGGGGTGTTTTTTTAATGCAATAATGCATAACTAAAACAGAATTTGGTACCTGGAAATGAGATGCTGCCATTGTTACTGGGATCGGGCATTGGACTGTTTTCCTATGTGTGTTTCTGTTGTCACATGACATTTTCCCTATTTGTCTGCACGCCAGTTCCTTCTTCTTAAAAGGAAACACATTAGGCACATCCTAATGGTCTCATCTTAATTTGATTACATCCACAAATACTTTATTTCCAAGTAAGGTCATATTCACAGGTACCAGGTGTTAGGACTTCAACAAATATTTTTGGGAGGCACAGTTTAACCCATAATAACAGAGCATCAGAAAAGTTAAAGATTGACTGCAAGATTTTTCTAAATTATTGGTTTCCTCATGCATTTGGTCTTTATCTATGAACTGAACAATTTTCAAGTCCCAATTTTCATGTGCTTGTGTATTCTTCCCTAAACTGTGTCCCGTACTGCCTCTGCTTGATGAGTCTCTTCATCTTTAAGATGTATTATATTCTGAGAATAGCCATCTGTAGTCCTCTAGCCTCTCCTACCAACCCACTCACTCCATTCCAGATGAGCTTGTTTATCAATTCACTCAAAAAATCTTAATGCACAATGCTAAATATTTGATATGGTGCTAGGTTTTTAGGAATACAGACTTTAGCCTTAAGGTAGGAGATAGTCTAGTAGAGGACATAAAATACAAATAATTAAAATAAAGTTCAGTAAATGATGTAGTCATAACATTCTATAGTGACTGAGAGGAGGAAGACCAAGTCAGGCAATGGTAGAGATGTCAGGGACACACTAGTCAGAAACATTTTGATACAATGTTTTAAATGCAAAAAAATAGTTCTAAATGAGTCTTTTAATAAAGCACCTATTTTTGACTCTATAAATGTTCTCTACTAGTTATTGAACTGTTTTGTTAATTCATTTATTGAGTCATTAATTCATTAAATTTTACAGTTATTTCTGGAATGAGGTACTGAGTTAAGTTTTGTCAGACATGTCTGAGCTGTTTTAAAACAAATATTAAGTGGAGTAATGGATTAAAAGCATATTTACCATTTCTAAAGTTAGTGTAACAACTATTTTTGAACTGTTGATCAAGCTGTACTTATTATCTGTAATGGATTAGTTTCCTAGAAAAAATTCTGTCAATCTGTAATTTGTGTATCTCAAAATGGTCCTTAAATAACCTAAAGGTAATTTTCCTAAACAGACATTTGAGAATGCTTGCAGTTAGAGTTACAAGCAATGATTGTCTGTAATGGTAATTTTCTTGTCTTAATGGCAGTAAGATGCTCATTACTTTTAAAAATGTGTGTCAACCATTATTCCTGTTTAGAATGCTCTCTCTTCTCTAGAAACTGGTAAACAAACAAACAAACAAAAACCAAACCCTCCTTCCTACTGGCAGTGCAGTAAAGTGTGAGGGAATATGCAGACCTTCACAGCCTGACGTAGTAAAAGCCCATACTGAATTCCCATGAACTTGTTTTAATATTATTATCCTTAAAACAGCAATTTTTGGAGGCAAAATTCTTTACTTTCACATTCATCAGTCAAGGGTTTATATCCATTCATGTTATTTATATGAATGGAAACATAACATTTTACCAGTTCATACAGTTTCTTGTATTCATAACATTACATAATAAAGGAGTAACTTTAGTTGACTTCTTACAATAGCCATAGCTTACATGTAGTGAATACAATGATAAGGATGAAACAAAATTATCAGGTTAACTGTTTATCAGAATGAGTGTTAGCTTTTTCTTTCAGAATCAGTCTAGAATAGGGCTTAACAGATGTTTTTTGTCAAGTACGAGAAACCCATACACATTTTTTTTTCTTTGTTTTTTAAGATGACTTTTAAAAACCCTGAAATGTATAAAGGTGAGACAATAGAAATGAGAGAGTTTTCAGCCAGACCTTTCTGAAGGAGTTATTCTGCTAAAAATGGTTTTAGTTGTCTGACAGGCCAACTATTAAGCCTCTTTATGACAGTAACAACACTGGCTTCTCCTGGTTTATTTTGGGTTTTTTAAGATGTCATTGTAACTGCTTCAAGGCCTATATATTAGTGGTAACTGGTTAAAAAAACAACAGACTATAAGCCTGTGTGCACCACTATGTTTCAACTGTATATCCTACTGGCAAGCCTCACCTGTGTAATATAGTAAAGTTTAACTCTAAATCTCATTCTTTTCCTCTTTCCCTACTTTTTCCTTTTCCTTAAAAATTTTTTTGTTATGTTATTAACAGGAATTCATCTGTAGTGTGCCTTAACTGTATTTCAGAAGGTCATCAGATTGTGAGACTGCTTCCTTGAAACACTTTTGTTCTATTGTTTTAAAAAAGAATTTAAAAACCGTTGGTATTAATAAAAATGAAAATGTGTAATTGAAAAAAAAAAAGTTCCATTGTTTGACAAAGAAAACTGACCTCTCTAGAACACTGATTGTTCAAAATTACCCTGTTAGTAAGTAGTAGGTTCTACATGGGTTTTGAACTCGATTTAACTCCAGAGCCTGGGCTTTTCAACAAAACCTATGGAAGTTGCAGTCTTGCAAGTAGAGGAACTTTAGTACTGCTTTCATTATGTCAGTATTATAATTTCATTATTTCACCTCCTCATCCACCTTTCGGTGCTGATGGATCCATCACGCCCCACCAGGACATGCCCGAACAGCTCCACTGCTGTTACTTTCACGTTCTGATGTAATTTCATGTCAGAAACTTGTGGATAGTAGGAGTACAACTCCTTTACCCAGAAATCTTAGAAAATCTAGTCACTGGACACTCCACTGAGCTGGCATTAATTGTTCTCACTTTAACTGGTTATATATGGGTTAGTAAGGACCAACACAGTGGGTATTTTTAGCGCTCAGATAATAGAGGAAGGAGAGAGTGGCAGCAGCCCCACCATCTGGCCGAGTTCTTCAATGACCACCTCTGATGCCTTTCGCTTAGAGTTCCTAGTGAAGGCCCCTTTCATGCATCTGGGTGCCTAACATTTATCCGCCCTAGGAGGAAGGGGGAGGAAGGGATGCGGGAAACCATTACTCCAGGTACTGAATTGCCGAGTACTGACCACAATCATCTATAGGGCCAGAGTTTTTGGATGAAGAAAAATGTTCTGTGAGCCACAGATTTTTATCTAAAAATGTTTTCCTCTCAAAACAGAAAGATCTGCCTTTCTTGCCCTTCTTAGTTCTGGGCTGTTGGGGCATGATGGATCCATCAGCATGCAAATATTTTCTATCACTTTTCATCCCAGGAAATTTCTCCCTTGATTCAATATTTCAGGGTTACTACTGCCCTATTTCTCTGCATCAATCCACAAACTCCTTAAAATCATTGTTTTCATGTAGTATCTCTACTTCCTCATTTCTCATTTGCCCCATCTTGGTCCAGTTTGGCTTTCATCTCTGCCACTCCACTGAATCTGATCTGAATAAACAGAGATATTGAACAGACATTGTCCGTAGTGGACATGGACCTCAGAGAAGAATTCTGAGATAGAACTAATTTACAGCATCATCAATTTAGAATTTAGATTTGGGGCCATGGGCTTGGATGATCACTTAAGGACAGAACAGTAAATTGAAAGACAAGCCTTAGGAAGAAACATGCTATAGTTTGTAATGTATTCTAGCTCTTCATTCACTTAAAAGAATGGCTATAGAGTAAGTCTGGATATATAGGAACTGACAAGATAATAACACTTCGAGTTGTTCTTTTTATTCTTTATCCCATGTGATACATTTTTCTTTCAGTTTTGTGGTGAGACTTAATGTAGATGAAGGCACACAGCAGTAGATTTTGTCATACCTGTCACTCTAGTTTTAATAATATATTTCGGCAATAGTGAAGTCTTGCATGATGTATAAAGCCAATATTCAGTATAATAATGCTATATTTGATTATGATGATGAAGTTTCATATAAATATCCTTTTTCCTATTTTAAAAGAAAAGTTTTGCCACAGCCATGAAATTAACTTAGTGCTTTGCTCTTGTCTGGGAATATCACATTCATTTTTTTTTCTCCTTTGGCTGCTTTTGAAATGCTTTAGCGTTAATGGTTAGGTTGCAGTACCCTAAACAAACAGATTTCTTAAAAAATGTTTGAGTAAACATATAAATCCAAGGTGAAAAACTACATAACAAAATATATATCATACTTGTATTGGGAAAAAGGAATATATGAACATAAAAAGAATGCTTGCTTTCATACACTTATAATAAGAAAATTAGAAAATGAAAAATTTTCATTTGTCAAAGTTTTATATGCACTGGAATATTCTTACTAGACTAATAGTAGCAATTCATTTGGATTATTAAACTCTAACTTCCTTTGAAGTATTTCTTTTCTATGTGGAGAAAAGAGTTGTTTAAAAAAGCAAATAAACAAGAGGCATCTTAATATCTTAGTAATCTTAAGTGTAGGAAATGACTTTATTACCCTGAAATTATTCTTTTGCTTGAGTATCATGTTTTACTAACATACATTAATCACTTTTGGCAACAAAGAGGAAAGAAAGTAATTGAATTTATTCAAGACTTTGATATTCAAGTAGGAAGAATGACAGGTTGTCACTGGTTCTTTGAAGTTAATTAATATATATATAGATAGATTTTATTAATAGTTAATTTATATTTTTAAGGCTTTTTGATAACTAGATCTTTCAACTTAGCTTTTTGGGGAAATGATAAAGAAATTAGAAAGCAATTGATTACAGACCTTTACTTTAAAATTAATTGTAAATTCAAAATGCCATACTATGTATCTATTTCATTTATAGTTGATACAGTCTGGAATGAAGAATTTTTCTGGAAATCTAAAAATATATTGGGAAATCTATTTTTCAAAAATGTTTCCAGAAATTCAATTAGTGCATACTGTAAAGTCTATATTAAGCTGAAATAAGTTATTCAACATGTGTACATTTCAAAACATATAAAACATCCCAGCTTTCCTATTATAATTAATAAAACACTTGGACAAACCAACTTTAAATTTTATGAAAACATAAAAGACATTTCCCAATGATGCCAAATGATGCTTCCCTTTTCTTATATTTTCTTCTTTTAATGACTTAAAGTTGTTTCTTGAATGCAGTACTTTTCCTAAAATCTCACACTGAAAAATCTGTTACTGGAAGCAAAGCAACTGTATCATTGTAGCTTTAGTACTGACCTGCATCGCGCTGGTCGGATCCCACCCAGAAGCTGCTTAGGGTCTGGATGGTTTAGGAACAGTTTGGCTGACCTTGGTTCCTGAGGATAATTTTCCCACTGAACACACCCAATCTTTTATTGTCTGGACATGCTCTCTTCCTGGAAACATATACATCTATAGAAAATATGTATTCATTTCAGGTGTGCTACGAAGCTAGATTAAAAATCAAAGTTTGTTGAATGGTATGTTTCCTTCCTTTTGGTTTGATCTGAGATTTATTTTCTCATTAATCTGGATCTCTGAGAGAAATCTGGTTATGTAACTTTGACACCTTAGTAGAAGATTTACTTCCCTTCAGATCAGAACTAGACACATGTGGTAAATTAATTGAATTGAGGCAGAAACCATGGCACTGTTGCTAAAAAAAAAATTATCTGAAATCAATTAAAAAAAAAAAAGACTGTCAGTCTTAGTTACTAAACTCTGTAAACTACTCTCTTCTCCAGCCCCAAGCACTCCTGTGCCCCTGTTTCTCTTAAGACCTACTCCACTGTCTACACACACAACTTTTGCAGCAAATTACATAGGGTGGTCTTATTCATTTCATAGTATTTTCAATTAGTTAGAAAGCAGGAGATCCTGACTTTCATAGAAGGAGTTTAGAAATACTGATGTTTACCATTCAAAGAATTTCTGAATGAAATAGTTTTCATTTTTAAGTCTGAATATTTTACAAAATTGAATAAAATATGAACTCACAAAGTAACTCTTCAGACAAATTTATGTGTCCAGTTTTCTATGCGTAACTTTGGGGAAATTCATGTTTTTGTCAGTGGAATATTCCAAATACAGAGGAAGCAGAGTGTAGCATAATGAACAGTAGTGGATTAATGATGCCTACTAGCTTCTTTTCCTCCTCTAGAAATTTCTTTTCATTCTTTGTACATTTTTGTAATTGGTTGTTTATCTTTTTCTTGATGATTTTTAGATTCTTCATACATTTCATGTAACAACCCTTTGTCATTCATATTAAGAGCAAATATCTTCTCCTAGTCTGTGGTTATTTTTTTTTTACAGTTTATTTTGAAATAATTGTAGTTTCACAGAGAGTTGAAGAAATAATATAGAGAGGGCCCAAGTACTTTCATGTAGTTTCCTTGGAATATAGTTGTAGTACAGATCAAAACTGGGAAAAAACAGGTACAATGTGTATGGCTTAATGTCATTTAACAGATGTGCAGACTTGGTAACCACTACCACAACCAAGAGACAGAACTATTCTATTAACACAAACATCTCCATCATGCTATGGTCACACCTCCCTCCCTCCTCCATCATCCCTAACCCTGGCCATTACTACTCTGTTCTTTGTCCCTATAATTCTGTTACTTTGAGAAAGTTATATTAACAGAATCATAGACTGTGTGGCCTTTCAAGATTAGCTTTTTTCATTCTGAATAATTTCTCACATGGACCATCACTTTTTTTGCAAATACAGTTTTATTTCTTCCTTTCCTATCTATATGAGTTGTATTATTTTCTTGCTTTATGGCACTGGCACAAAGTTCCAATACTATGTTAAATAGCAGTGGTGAGAGTGGATATCATGCTTTTTTCTGATCTTAGTGAATAAGTTTTAAATCTTTCATCATTATGTATAATTTTAGCTGCAAACTAAATTTGTAGATTTTTTTAAGTACCCCTCTAATCTCAGTTTTTTTTTTAAATCATGAATGGGTGTTTAATTTTAGCAAATGAGTTTTCTGCATTAATTGATATATCCATGTAATTTTCTTCTTCAGCTTTTTAATATGGTGAAATACATCACTTGACTTTCAAATATTGAGCCAGTCCTGTACCTTGACCATTTGATCAGTTATATAATTCTTCTCATATATTGTTGTTTGCTAATATTTGCTAATATTTTGTTAAGGATTTTTTACAACATATTTGTGAAGAATAATAGGATGCTTTTTTTTGTCTTTGTCTAGGATAGTATTTGTCTTTGTATTTGCTTATGTTCTGTCTTTGGTATCAGGACAGTATTAACTTCATAAAAGGCAAGGTGGGAATGTAGATTGATTTCAAAATTTCCCCTTTATCCTAATGTAAATGTTTAATACTATAGAATTCTCTCTAAGCCCTGCTTTAACCAGATGCCATCAATTTTGATTTTTGATACATAAAATTAATTATTAAATATAATAGTTAATTAAATTTATAAATGTTTTAGTAAATTTGTTCTTAGTTTATTATATTAGACATCTCTGTCTGGATTTTTTTCTTTTTGGTGAAGTAGATATTTAAATGTTATCTGAGTGCTCACTATCTTGTAGATACATGAAAAGAGTAATTTGGGAAAGTAAGCAAATTAAAACCATAGAAGAAACAACCCATGATCATCTATTTAAAATTTTAAAAGTGGAAGTTTGATAGGGAATAATTGCATTTTAAGGATTAGATAACAGTCTTTTGCCTTTTTTATCTACATGTGATTACTTTTTAAATATCTTTAATGTCTTTCTAATGCATAATTTGAGAACTATGTCATTTTGTATAATCACAGTTTTGCTCTGCTAACACTTTATATAAAAAAGTTGGGGAGAGGATTTAATTATAATCATTGTGTCTGGAAAATTGTGCGACACTGGCATTCAAATTGTAAGTAAAAATTCATTAGACTTATTTAGCCTTGTTCCTACTTACCCATATTGTCAAACCTGCACAGAGATGATCTCCACTTAAAAAATTCAGAAAAATGCCAGCACTGGCTGAAAAGACAAAAGAAAAAGGACTGCAACGATAAAAGGAATGATGTTTTTAGAGTTAGTCCAACTCCTTCCTGACCGATATAAGCAATTTTCTTTTATGTTCGCAAACAGCAGGGCTTATATTGTTTTTGTCCTTCTCCAAAATAATAGATACTAGAATTTCATCTTTTCTAGTTTTTATTGTGCTGTGTTTATGCCAAAACAAGATAGGGAACATTGTTCATTTAGTCTAAATATATTTATGTTTAAAAAAAAAACTCAATTTGTGTGTTTAGATGCACATTGTTTTTTTCTATTAAACATGAAATTGAAATATTCTTCAATTAAATTTCTTCAGCAAGTATTTGCTTACTTATTATGTGTGAAAAACTCTGAAAGACACCATTTGTGGGTATAAAGACACAACACAAACTTCTCAAGCCATTTTTGGTCATTTCTAATAATTCCAGATGCTCAGGAAAAAAAAAGAAGTAAACATGACTTCTTGCTTGCCATATACAATTTAAGCACTGACAAAAAATTACTTAGACTCTGAAAAATGGCAACCAAGATTTCTTAGCTTTTCCTAAATGGAAACCAGCCTACCTTCTAACACAATGACATTTTTTCTGCTATTCAGCTACTCAGTGAGAAAGATATGATGGCTTCTAGAATGATTATTCACAAGATAATTATTCTTATATTCTTTTGATAGGCAATAAATGAAAACAGGTGGTGCTCTGTATAGGCAGATTATTTCTTACAAATGTCAGTTGAGCCTTAAGGCTCCATGCATTCCCATGTATGAAACCAACTCTTACATAACATAAAGGAGATGGCTTTCATGCTTCAGAATGCTGATTGATAAGTAAATAATACCTTTTAGAATATCTTGGAATAACCATATGCCTTATTTTTTCTCAGGCAGTGTAAGAGCATTTATATATATTTGCCATATGAGTCTCTAACAACAATAATAAACCATCGTTCTTCAGGGTGAGTGTCTTTAATGTTGTTTATGGATTTTACCTTTGTTAGGGTAAAACAAAGCTGCCATACAAAGCCATTTCCAAAATTCATTACCTGTATCAGTAAGGAAAATCAGAGACAGTTTTAAAAATTAGGATTGACATTCAACTTTTTGCTTAATATCTTGTCTAATACACCTTAGTACTGAGTATGAAATATAATGTGAGGCTTGGCTTTTCATCTGAAGCCAGAGTATCTTTTCTTTAAAAGAGACTCATCTACAGATCATTCAAAAAACAGAATGCTGCAAACCACAGTTCACAGATGATAGTTTCTATTTTTCTGTGACATAGTACCTTTATCTTTGCCAGGCAGGCCTAATTGTATTGTCATGACACCCTTAAAATGCACATACTTATGTGTACTCACACACTCACACATTTAAAAAAGTGCAGTGCCCTGACAATTTAGTCACCTTAATGGGTATATATGTGGGTTTTCACGTGGCAAATATTTGAGAAAAGTAACTCTAAGTGGAGAAAAAGAAATAGATGTATTCTCAGATTATTCAGATCATGTGAATTGTTTAATTCAATTTAAGCCTGAGTCTTATCTTTCATGAGGCCTATGAAAGGGAAATTACATTAGAATAGCTGTTGGCATGATGTCTTAGAAAATCATTCTAAAATATGTAGTTTCTTTTCTGTCGACAATGGGGAAATGTTGGAGATTAGACCGAATAGGCTGATATAGTTAATCAGATTAGGCTATGCACTCTTAGCCAATTACTTTCAAAATTTCAGTGGCTTCACAATAAACATTTTTCTCCTGCTCATACCAAAGTTCAATGTGGGACAGTGGGAGGCTTTCTTAAATTCTTTTATCAGTCTCTAGGGTCTCAATGTCTTCCACTGAATTCTCTGCATCAAACTGGATGCATGGGAATTTTTGGGAGGGAGCACAGAACTCAAAGAGCATTTCTCTTCTTTCTCAAAACTAATCCACATGGTCCCACCTAATCTCAGAGAATATAGGGTAGGCAGTGTGTGAGAAAGTGGGAATGGAGAAGAGATATTGTATGTGGAGAGGCCAATTAGAGTAATTATATGGTACAGAGTAGCATATAATGGACCTGGTTATAGAGAAGGCTGGGCAAAAAATCTCAACTCATATTTCTACTCACAGCATTTTAAAGTGAGCACATTTTTAATTCAGAAGTACTGTGATAATGTTATTTAAAATATAGTTTATGAAAATTATAAAATAAAGTACTCTGTATTAATAAGTATATATTTATAACCCAAGTTTACCTCTGTTAACTTCAGTAGATAAAGTCAGGGAAAAGAAAAAGCTAAAAATATTATGAAGCAGTCACTTGGGACTATCTGTCAATGGCAATACTAAGAACCATCTCTCAAGACAGGGGGCTTTAAGTGTAGAAAATAAATGATAGAGATATACCATGTACAGATGTGGAGAGGAGGATCCTTATCTGAGCAGAGTAGTACAAAAGCTGGGATGAATAGTCTACTTTATTTTATCACAATTACATGCATTTGAAAGAATGAAAACACTGAACAAGTAGCAAGTTTACAGATTGCTTTTATGTCCCAGTGGGGTGAGAAGCACCACAATGTGAGCTCATTTGCCTACAAGCTCAGGAAGTTGTTTGGATCAGTTCCACCACTCATACCAAGTTCTATTCTTACAAAAGGCTAAGAAACCTATGAACCAAAGGCGGGATTCTTTACTACCTACAGGCCTAATTTTGCTTTTGGCTAATGTTGTAGACACAAAGATAATAATGTCAGGTCTTCCACTCTTGCTTTTTATCTGTACTTAAGAACTGGAGGTGGACATCGGCAATAGTGTCATTGGAGATATTCACATAGTTATTCATTCTTTATGTGATTTGGATGCAAAGATTTACTATAGTAAATAGAGCCTATACAACTGTTAGAGTTGCTGAAAGAATACATGTTAGGAAAGTTTACATTGAAGATCTCAGCTTAAAATTTTAGAAGTGGGTTTCCTTAATTTGCCTGGAAGCTGCTTTAATATTCTAGAACCTCTGGGAAATCCCCCTAATTCCTTTTGTCTGCATTAGTGAAGTGGGATGGGTGGCAAAAACATGCCAGGAACCTTCTGTGAATCTGTCACTAAAGCTGGTTGTACCTACCTAAATGAATTCAGATTCTCCACTTCTGCTCTTAAAATATGCTAGAGACTCTCACTGGAAAACTCTAACCTACAACAGTGAAATACGTACCCTGGGTTCTCTTCTGAGTCACCAAAGAGACTGTGGGAGGAGGCAGTGGTGATGCCAGATTGACCACAGGGGATCCAGCATTCTGCTCTTAGACCTACTAGTTTAAACTGGGCTTCAGATACATACCCTGGGGTTTCTCCTTTGCTTTGATGATCTAATTAGGTGCTCTCTCTGGTTTACTGAGGAAACTGTAACATTTACCAACCTCATGAACAAAGGAGGTTCTCTGGAAATGAAGAGAAATGTAGTGAAGTTGAGCTGTGGGAAACTCTAAGCTTGGAATGACAGTCTTAGTGAATGGAAGAAAATTTTTAGATAGTAGTAACTCAAAGGAGGTACTAGGATTACTTGGCTAAACCCTGGTTTTATACTTGAGGCAGAACAAGTATCCAGGCTGGCGATCTTCCCATATTTTATTAATCAATATGACATAAGCTTGCTGAGTGTTTGCCATGCAAACATCACTCTACAAGGGTTAGAAATACAGTGAAAAATCTGCAAACATAGCTCTGATACTCAAAAGTGCTCATAGTTTTGTGGGAGAAACAGGTACTGTGGTAATTATGAAGGAAAAGACCAGTTATTCTTTATACAATATTTTTGTTTTGTCTTTTTTCTTATCTACTAGACTATTTTAAGGTGATTAACAGTGGCTGCCCATACTTTGTGGCCCTTGAGAGAATATTTTTGTATTCACCTCAGTATCATGGGCACCTACTGCATAATAGTTTCCTAATGGAAGGTTGAACTGAGCTTTTCTGCTTCTCCTTCTCTTAACACACATCCCAATCTCTATTATTATTATTATTATTATTATTGTTTTAGATTCAGAGCAAGCTTTCAACCCACAGTTAATCTTTGGAAGTTTTTAACAGTTTCTTTTTTTTTTTTTTTTTTTTTTTTTTATTTTTTTTTTTTTTTTTTTTAATAAGTTTATTTTGATATCATTAATCTACAATTAAATGAGTAATATTATGGTGATTACACTACCCCCTTCATCAGGTCCCCCACCAACCCCATTACAGTCACTGTCCATCAGCGTAGTGAGATGCCATAGAGTCACTACTTGTCCTCTCTGGGTTGTACAGCCCTCCCGTGCCCCCCAACATTACATCTGCTAATCGTAATGTCCCTTCTTCCCTCTTCTCCCTCCTTCCCACCCATTTCCCCAGTCCCTTTCCCTTTGGTAACTACTAGTCTGTTCTTGGGTTCTGTGAGTCTGCTGCTGTTTCGTTCCTTCAGTTTTTTTTTTTTCCTTAGTTCTTATACTCCACATATGTGTGAAATCATTTGGTACTTGTCTTTTTCAGCCTGGCTTATTTCACTGAGCATAATACCCTCTAGCTCCATCCATGTTGTTGCAAATGGTAGGATTTGTTTTCTTCTTATGGCTGAATAATATTCCATTGTGTATATGTACCACATCTTCTTTATCCATTCATCTACTGATGGACACTTAGGCTGCTTCCATTTCTTGGCTATTGTACCCATCTGATTTTATTAACTTCATTTGAAGTGCATAGTGCTTTGCATTTTTATAAGTCTAATGGGTCCTGTTTGTTAATTTATTGGAATGATGTTTTATTTCCTTTTCACACAATTTTAAAGCTATTATTTATTATTCCCCCTTTTTTCCCCCTCCCAAGATTGAGAACATTTGTATTTTATGTGGTTATATTCATGGTTCACATTGCTGTCTGTGGAGTTTGTTAATGAAACATCAATAATATGTACTTCAACTGACTTTCTTTCCCTGGCAGGAATACCAGAGTGACTCTAAGGAAACAACGAGCAGAATAATAAAAACAAGAATGAAAGAGCAGAAAATAATTAAGTTTCCTCTGAAAAGCATGATAATAGCCCTTTCTTTTGGCAATTTTATACAAGCTAAAATAATTTATATGTAATCATACACATTAAAGCATACATTTATAATTGGTAAAATGGTTAAGTAGTAATTTTTCCTATATTGTGTTTTTGTTCACTTGAACTGTTTTCATTAAGGGGAAATAAATATTCAGCCCCTCTTTATTCATGCTCATTTATGGCAATTTTATTGTTGAATATCACAAGTATTAGTGTGAAACAATATCAGTATATATGTTTATATATGTATGTAATACTTATATACATATAAGCATATAAGCATATACTATCTAGAATATTATGGTTATACAACAGAGCCAAGGATGGCCATCTTGTATTGGCCCTTTGTTGTTTATTTCTTCACTTCCAGTTGAGGTATGTTGGCTCAAAAGCCTGCTGGTGTGAAACTCAAATTTTTATACAACTGATTATTTTTTAATAGCCCCTAAAAAATAGATTTTTAGCCATTCAGAAAACGCTTGCTTTGCATATATTGAGGAACCTTACACCACTTTTGCTGTCCATTGATAAGACAGAGCCTTATGTGTATTAGACTCCAAGCTGCTGTGGACCTTAGGAGTCTTCTGACCCAGAGACGCAGCCATGCTGTTGAGCAGCAACACCCAGACATGTTAGCCCCCTCTGTCCTCCTCCTCTCCCCCAAGGGTTTCCTTGTCCTCCTTGCCACCTGCCTGTGGATAATATCATGCTATGAAGGACTTCCCTCATGAAACTGTCTGGAGTGCAACCGGTTAAAACTTGTGTATGTTACCTTGTATCTTTTTCCTAGATCACCTCTTAAATCCTTCCATGGCCTACAAGAATTATAGCTATAATACTTATATTTAACTATAAAGATTTTGTGGCCTTTTCAACCACCTGGTAAGTATTTTTATGGAAACTGGGGTTATAAACTGTGTTATTAAGGCAAACATATAATTTTTTCAAATAAAATGATTTATAGTCAGTTTTGTACTGTTATTTAAATATAGGAGAATCCTTATATGACATGAATATGATCCATAATTGCTTGAGTAACCAAAAAATTGACTGCTCAGTTAAAATGATAGACACATTATTAAATATTTTAACTTAAAATATATAAATGTACTTTACTCACTTATGTTTAGTTGTAAGGTTGAGACACTTCTTGAGTATATTTCTACTAACTGCAGCTCCATTTTGTTTTTCTTACATATGCCATCCTTAAAACATCATCAATAATTTTCAGTTTCTGTTTCATTCAAACGGAGTGAGGACGTGGACACTTAGGAGGTAATTTGTGGGTAGAATGCTTCTGGATGTTTATAAGGTTTACTCTTCTTTTATAGTTGCCTCAGCCACAATAAATTAATTCAAAATCATTTTTGTTACTTGATTTCCTTTTACTGAGTCTTTCCAAATACTATAATTGATTTTAGATATAAAACTCTTTAGGCTTTTCAAAATCCTATTTCACTGATCTGTATAATAAGAAGTTATTTAATTAGCAACTATAACTGGATAAAATGATTTGGAAATTATCATGCTGATTCATTTATTTTGTAATTTAAATGGTGGAAGTGAAATTAGAGGTTGCCTGTTGCCCAAGAGGTAACCCTTATGAACACTTCATTCAGAATTTGAGGGATTCATAGAGTCAATTGAGAGCAGCCTGCTAATTATGAACACTATTAAGGACTGAGCTGTGTATCCCTACAATTCATATGTTGAAGCCCTAATCTTCAGTGTGACTGTATTTGGAGATAGAGCCTTTTAAGGAAGGAATTAAAGTTAAAAGAGATCTTAAGAATAGGGTCTTAATCCAGTAGCACTGGGGTCCTAAAAAAGGAAGAGACAAAAGCAGTTTGGTCACAAAGGCGGCCATCTGGAAGCCAGGAAGAATGGTCTCACCAGAAACCAATTTTGCCAGCACCTTGATCTGGGACTTCCAGGCCCCAGAACTGTGATAAAATACATTTTTGTTCTTTAAGCAACTCAGACTGTGGTATTTTGTTATGGCAGCCCTAGAAGACCAATACGACACTGAGAATCAGTATAATTACCATGGGAATGGAGATCACAGTTAAGTAAGTTGAGGTCAAATAAGAGTTTCTACTGCATTAGTAAGCATCTCAGTATGGTTAACTGATTTTCAATGCTGACCACTACTCCTTTCTAGGCATGACATGCCTATTCCTGGATTTTTATTCTTTTCTGTCAGAGCACTTTTGATTCATATGGTCAGGAGGCATATTTGATAAATGTTTTCTGAATTCTTGCATATCCAGTATCTTTCACTGCCTTCACACGTGAATTGAGCGTTGTCCTGGAAACATAACTCATGGATAACTTCCTCAAAGTTTGATAAATATT
>JAVSCE010011911.1:0-55125 GCA_032199065.1 Smutsia gigantea
CCCATTGTAGGGAGGCTAAACATCTTTCGCATCTACTTCCTAATGGCATGGATTTGAGGATCCAGAGGCTGCTTTAGAAATTAATAAAATCACAGGCTTTTGTGAATCGGTATTGCGAGTTATTTTTAGTAATAAATTTCCCTCAAAAACTTGGTATGCTACTTGTGTTTCCAGGTACCACAGCTAAAGCATATCATCTATGCATAGGGTGTTTGAAAGCTCCAGTCTTTTTTTCCTGCCCTTGGTGTTCTGTCCACACCTATAAGTCACCCCCAAACTGAAGCTGTTTGAAAGAAAAGATTTGAGTAGGTTTGAAAGAAGAGACTTGAATAGGAAGGTAGTGGTCTCTGACTTTTGCCAATGAGTTTCACCATGAGCAAGTTCCTATTATCTGCCTGGGAAGTCTTAATGGGGATGCTTGAGAAAGACTGAACTACAGCTTATTTTTCTCTGTGCAACCTCCCCAGAGCCAGAACCACCTCTTACCACTGTCATGCATTCGTGACTCTCCGTGACTTTGCTAAGAGGTAAGAAGCAGCTGACTCATACTGGTATCACGAGTTTTGCCAATTATTTCAACTTGAATTATAGACTATATTAGCATATGGTTTGTGTGCAAGGTGTTGCAAATGAGTTTTACCAAAACTATTTTCATTATAAAGCACATATCCCTAAGTTTTTACTCTGCAATATCTCTGCTTTTATCACCAATTACTGAGCCACCAAGTAAATACTACATTTTTTTTTGTTACAATAATGTCCAGATTCTAGGAATCAAATTCGCTGTCAATAAAAGTCCAATGCAAGAAGCAGAAACCATTATAGCAGTTTTAGACAGAAAGCCACTGAATCCAGGCAATTCGGTGAGAATCAAGGGAATTAACAAATTGTTGGATGGACTGTAGAAATATTTAGGCAGAACTGACCTTCTAGAGAAGTTCTTAGCTCTGACAAAATCAGGAAGAGATTATAAAGCTGTCACTGGAGATGCTGAGTCCAAGAACACATCCTTAGACCTGTGATCCAGAAATCAGGAAGCCCAAACCAGGAAGTTCCCACTGTTCTGCCACATTGCTTCTCATCATCCATGGAGCTGGAATGAAGAAGCAGAAAAACCATGCTTCCACAGCGTTGCTTGCCAGGAGAAACTGTCAAAGCAGCAGGAAGATGGTCTTCGCTCTCTTCACTCACTTCTGCTTTCCAAATCTCTTGCTAATGAATTTATTTGGTGGAATTTCATTTGCATATAGAACTCCAAAAGCAAGACAGCTGGGAAATGTTTTTTTTTTCATCTATCAGCCTCTGTAGTACATGGAAACACACTGGAAGAATGTGGGGATCAATGCTGAATGCAAATTACATCAAGCAAATTATGAAAAGGTTTAGATATGAGAACAACAAAAGGATGCTAAGTGAAGCCAATGGCAAGGATGAAATCAAGGGAAAGAGGGCAGTTGAAGAAAAGTATAGAGGACAGAAGCAATCCAAATTTAAAGAATGAACAGAGGAAGAGAAACTCTCAGATGTAACTGGAATAGAAAAGCCAAGGAGATGGAAAGAAAACCAGAGGAAAAAAGAAATCTGTCTTGGGATCTAAGATAGGGAGCATTAAACGAGAAAGGTTATAAGAGGGCCAGGGCTGCTGAACGGTCCAGTGACAAGGGATCGAAATAGTGACTGGATTAAGTAACAAAGACACAAACTTGGTGATGGTGTTTCACACTGAGTGCCAGGAGTAGGACAGATTCGGTGAGCTGATAGACGACCTGAGAATCAGGACGGAGGCAGTATGGACAACTCGACCAAGAGCTTTGCCCGTGAAACTGGATAAGCAATGTGGCAGAACAGTGGGAACTTCCTGGTTTGGGCTTCCTGATTTCTGGATCACAGGTCCAAGGATGTGTTCTTGGACTCAGCATCTCCAGTGATAGCTTTATAATTTCTTCCTGACTTTGTCAGAGCTAAGAACTTCTCTAGGTCAGTTCTGCCTAAATATTTCTACAGTCCATCCAACAATTTGAGAAAGAAGATAAATATTGTTCTTCTTGCCCTTTTCCAAGTAAGAGAGCATTGGGAATATTTAAATATTAAGTGTAAAGAGTAGAAGAAATTGAGAAGTTGCAATGTAGAAGAAAGGGAAAAACTAATGAGAGATGGTTCTTGAGGGCAGGAAAGGATGGAACCTAGAGCAGGTGTGAAACGAATGGCTGTGGGTGAGAAATGGGGCATGTTTTCCATTGTTGCAAGAGATAGTAAAGGATGGGTTTTATGCAGGTAAGATTGTGGATGATGGGACATGAGTTTGAAAAAAGCCCACTGATATTTCAATTTCTCCATATATACAAGTAGAAAACGTACTTTGTTAATTGAGGAGACATATAGTGAGTTACAGGATCCATGTGGAGTTGAGAATATTTGATTCTGTACTTATATCATGGATCAATAACCTTCTAATGAAATTGATTAAAGTCTTTCAGTTGCTAGTGGAGCGGAAGGGAAGAGATACTGAGAGTGTGTGTTTGTTTTCTAGGGCTACCATAGTAAAGTTCCACAGCTGAGGTAGCTTAGAACAACAAAAATTTACTGTCTTATAGTTCAGGAGGCCAGAAGTCCAAAATTAAGATGTCAGCAGGACTGTGCTCTTTCTGAAGGAACTAGGAACAGATCTATTCTAGGCCTCTCTCCTAGTTTCTGGTAGGTTCTGGACCTAAAGCAACATAACTCCAATCTTCACATGTGTGTATCTCTGTTCAGATTTTCCCCTTTTATAAGAATACCATCAGATTAGGAGCCTACCCAACTCCAGCATGGCCTCATCTTAACTAATTATACCTGTAATGACTTTATTTCCAAGTTAAGGTCACATTATGAGGTACTGGGGGTTAGAATTTCAACATATGAATTTGAGGGATGGGGTACAATTCAACCCATAGCAGAAAGGCACTCCTAGATGTAAAAGGACCGAAATTTGCTAATAGCAAACCCTGTAATTCAGGTAGGGAGTAAATACTAGTTAGATGCAGTTGAACATAGAGCTGCAGAGATGCAGAGGGGAGTCATCTCTTAAAGATAATAATGCCTATGCCCAAGGATTATATTGAAGATTAAAAGAGATAATACATATAAAACATTTGTCACAAACCCAGAATATAAGAAAAGTTCTCAGTGTGTTAGTTAAGGAGCCTGACTTCCTTTAATAAATGGAGTTACTACTATTAAAAGTAACACTAATAATATTAACAACATTCTTCAATTTATTCATTAGTTCATTTATAATATATGAACTCCTGCCTGTGCTAGGACCCATGTTAAGAGTAGGAATATTAAGTAGATTAAAAATCAAATATTTTTTTAATGAGTGAATGAGTGAGCTTACAGTCTAATGTGGCAGAAATGCATGTGAACAATTATGGGCCAGTGAAGCAAGAGCAAAAAGGCATGCAGAGTCCTATGGGACTGGAGGGCCAGGGATGGCTTCTGTAAGAGATGATAGTCAGGTATTTACCTATGCCTGCGCACCACTGGAGTCGTAGAAAGTAGGCACAACAACACTGATAATTTTTACATCATTGACTTAGTTACTTCATAGAAATTGAGAATGAGGGTGCCATCTCTCCCTAAACTGTGGTAACAGATTTTTATATGGACAGTTTCATAAAGCTAAGAGATTAGTTTTCCAATTTTGGAAGGTTTGAGTCAGAATATAGCTTAAGAGAAGAATTTAAAGGTTTAGCAATTGAACTTATGCATAATTGTAAATAGTAGGTTTAAAAGTTTGAGATCTTTGATGACAAAGAAAAAGGACAGATAATCACATTCATAGAAGGTCAGAAATAGCAAGTAACACCTACAGCTAAGTCTTGAAGGAAAGACAATAATAGTGGTCATTACTTCACTTTCCTCCTTCCCTTCCCATCTCTAAAGGTCATAGGAGTAGTATCCATTAATTTGATTGAATAACCTTAAATAGAGAGAATACTTGTCACTTCCATACAGAAACTCTGCAAGTTGGAGGGTGTTGAGCCACACTGGCTTTTCCTGTCTCAGTGACTAGAATGCTTTGCCTGGATGTGGTGCCTCACCAGCCGTGTTTTTGAGAGACAGAGATTACCGAAGACATGTGCCAACCTATAATGCACAAGTGAGTGACAAATCAACTTTTGTTAGGCTAAACCACTGATATTTGGGGATTGTTAATGCAGTATAACCTGGGATACTCTACTGACACAGAAGTAAAAGTGAATTTTAAAGAGCACTTGATGCACCAGTATCTTCAAGGGTACAAATACATGCTGTTTCCTTGCCTTTCTCTCTTACCATGAAATCTTGCTCAGTTAATAGACAGACTTTTCTTATTACAGAAAGGACCACTTAATTAATATCTTATAAGGGATTTCATGTTTGTCACCCCCTTAGAGTTTTTGAAGCCATCCAAAATTTCTTCTGGAAAGAACTGTTCATAGTTTTTGATTAGTTCCCCAAGAAGCCCATAAACCCATACAGGATTCAAAACAACCACCACATAAGTCTGTATTTGTAAATTCCTGCATCCATAAACAGTTGCGTGACAACTTAACATTATCCAGTAAACACTAACTAGTCAGGATGTGAGTTGGAGGGAATGCTGTTTTGGGGGAGTTTAATGAAGAGTAACTATGTACAGGTCTCTAAATTAATTAACACTCCAGTTTCTGACCTTTAAATTGGTTAAATTTTTCCATCATGAATAGCTCTCCAACTTATAACACTGTTCTAAGGTGCCATTGGAGGGAGTATTGTTTTATCAATAGATTCTGTTTACCAGTTTCTGAATTGGGTCACATGAACACATGCACACACATATCTACTTGCATCCATATATGCACATGGACACATGCACATACATGCACATACAGATTCACCTGGCAGAAATTCAATCCAAAGGATAAGCTAAAAGATCCTCAGATATTACTATGAAGTTCATGGTGTATTCTGTAGAGCCCTGTATCCATCAAGGACACCGGTCTGGGGGGGCTCTCTCTGTGCTCCCAGTCCTACCCCTGCTTCAACTACAGCAGCTCCTTTTATGTGTTACATGTAATGATGTTTCTCTCCATCTTTCTCCTTCCTTCCTTCCCTCCCTGTCTCTCCCTTTCAACAGATCCCTGCTGTAAAAAATTTCAAAAGCCACTAATGTAAATTGTACATGAGAGCATAGTGAACCATCTCCAAGAACTTTGAAATGAGGTTAACCTCAGAGCTAAACAATGAAATCCAAGTTAAGGAATGAGATAAAAAATAGGCAAAATCATTTTGAAGAAAGAGGGTAGTTCTCCGGTCTGAATAATATTTGGCTTAGTCAAATCAGCAATATTTTTGTTTCTAAAGAAATAATGTGCCCCTCGGGAAAGACTGAGGAAAGGGGAATCCGTAATACACCACAGAAAAATGAAAGGGAAAATTTCTCCATCTCTGGTCCTGAATAGGAAGACAAACAAATGGAACCATCGGATCATGTTTGTAGGGCCCCAGATTCTCTCTTCCTCTTCTAACATTTCTGCGTCAACCCAAAGAGAAGGTATTTTTCTACTCCAGGAAGAAGGAATTGACAATGATACTTCTTAAAGCCATCTTTCACCGTCTCCCAAATTTAGCAAACTGACCTGGGAAGGCACCTTCAGGACAGTTAGGGCTCACTGGTTCTGTGAACATATGAAACGATGGAAATGAAGTTCTGAGATTAACTTGACTTGCTAGTAAGCCCTGGCTCACAAAATTATTAGGTTGAACTATATGAAACTGCTAATATTCAACCATATTTAGCCTACAAAAAATGGAGGTTGCATATGGTTCTACATGCTACTATCTTATGAACTGAGTTTTGACTTCAGATTGGCCTAGCTTCAAAGCTTGGCTCTTCTCACTGTGTAGCACTGCCCTTTCTGTGAAATGCCTGTAGTTTACTGATTGGCCATTTTTGAGGTGTGTGTTTGGGAAGAGGGTGAAAGATGATTAAAAGTGGTGACATGGTGTTTATAAAGATGATCTGGAAACAATATGTAGGATGGATTAGAGAAGAGGCTTATATAAAGACACTAGATATGAAAGGGGCCAGTAGAGCAGGTTGAAGCATTGAAATCAAAAGGGATAAAAAGATTGGGAAGAAATCAAAAGAGAAAAAGAAAAAGACCAGGAACTTAATTTCTTTACCCTTGCCAGTGGGCCACTAAAGAAGTTACTCCTTTTTAGAATGATCAAGCCCTGCCCAGGTCTTTTTAAAGTACAATCAATAGACAGGCCATCTGATGACTCAGCTATTATGCAATGAGACTGATTCACTTCTCTTCTGTCTAGTTTTCCCCTGGGCTGTCTTTTCCAATCCCATAGCCTAGACTGCCAACTGAAATATCAATGACTCGCAAATCTATCTCTTGCTTAAACCTCTGTCTGGTCACAGATTCTTTGACCTAATCAACAATGCAATTGCTTCACCTGGTTGTCCTGGAAACCTCTCAAACTTAAGTTTTTGTGAAGTTGAACTCATTGCTTTCCCTACTAATTTGATCTTGCCTGTATTTCCATAATTCATTACGTAATATCATAGTTAATGGTAGGGGTTCATCTTAGATGATTCCTTCTTCTCCATCCTCAACATCTAATCTGTTCTCCCACCCTGTTCTTTTATCTCTTAAGTATCTCCTGCCCTGTCTTTCCATTGCCAAATATCAGTTGCATGCAATTTTTACAATGGCCTCTTTACTAGTCCTCCATCTCTATTTTAAAACACACTCTTCAAATAAGCAGCCACTCATTTTTCCTTCAGAAATCATCAGAGGATCAGTTTCAAACTCTTTACTGTGGCTTATTTTCATCACCAACTTAACTGTTTAATTTTCTAGCTTCATTTCCCACCATTCTCTCACTTGCATTTTTTTTTCATTTCTTTTGTGATTTCTAGGCAAAAAGGACTGTTAACTCCCCAAACGTGCCATACTTTGCCATGCCTCCCATGCATGTATATAGACTTCCTTCCACTAGAATGCCCTTTCCTCCACCTCTGCCACACCTCATACCCTGCCTTGTCCACCTGGTTTTCTTAGTCATACTTAAAAACAGCCTTTCTATCTTCTTGAATCCTTCCCACACCTCCTCCTCCTTCCCCCTGGGCAGTGATTTGCTCCCTCTTCTCTACTTCTTAATACTTTCTACACCTATTTTGTACTAATTACCTCATTATGTAACAACTCTCTGCCCCATAGATTATGTCTTTTTGAGAGTCATATCTTGAATGGATGAATGATTGAGGGAGTCTGAGCCAGTTTTAATCTGCTTTTTATGATATAAAAGTAGGTTAAAACTGAAGTATTGAAATGTAACTGATACTTCCAGAAATCTGTGAAATACAGACATGATTCAACTCTAACAAGGACCAACTTAAAAATGAGCAGAAAAGGTCTTTTCTTATTTTCTGTAATTAAATAAGGAAAATCTTGGGTTACTCCTTTTGGTACTTTGCCTTGCAGTCTATAGGACTTCTGAAAATGTATTTAGTGTTCAAAACAAAAAAGATAAGAATAAAACTGCCAATTATAGGTATGTTTAAGAATCATTGATATGATTTTATATGATAGTAAGGCAATGGGCCAGAAGATTGCAAGAACACCAAAGGCCTTGGAGGATATTTTTGCACTTGGTTGTTTATTATCTTCATAGTCTTTTAGTTACTGTCAGGTTTCACACACAAAAAAAAATTGACTTTTGCCTATTCTTTTGAATTTCATGCTACCACTGGGGATGTCTTCCATGTTTGTGTACATAGAAATATTCATTGACGATCAATCACTATAGTTCATTGATTAGTTGAGTACTAAAGCAATAAACAAGGTCTTTTTAAAAAGTCTATTCATTTCCATTATTGTTCATGGAGAAATCTTAGTTCCAGAAATGTTGGACCTTTCTAGCTAGCTATTAAAACATTTTCTGGAGTGCTTAAAATTCAAGAACTCAAAATTTCATGATTAGTTTTCAAACATTTTTGAGGAATTCTCATTTCTTTACGTGTTGCACAGCTACATTCCATTTCTTTTTATTTATAGACTCAAAGGGTTATTGAACCACTGTTTGGGAAACAGGGAAGAGAAGGACCTCTTGCTCCTTCTTCCAAAGGAATATTAACCTTCCAAGGCAATATTAATCTGATTAGAGAAAACCTTAGACATTGTTGGACCACATATACCTGTGGATGGGCTTATGGTATATTAATAGATCCTGCACCTATTCCTCTCCCTTCTTCCTCTTGCCCCATGAAAAAAGAGTCATATGTTAATTAGTATAATGATTTGCCATTAATAAAGAGGATTTTGTGTACATGTTTGTTTGGCTTTCACTGTTTCTAGGCATGGTCACATTCTATGTGGCAGGTTATAGCATCATCCAGTTCTCTAAAGGAATTTCTTAGAGTTTAAGAAATGTAGGGCTTCCCTCCCTGCCTTTTAATGGAAGACATACCATTTCCCTTGAGGGGCGTGAAGACCAGCCAGCTCTTCAACCATGGCAGTGATGTATGAGTATGTGTTCTGCCATTGCCCTGCCCTTCCAAACCCTATGAATGGTTCGGAAGGGCAGGGCCCTGCAACTTGATGCCTGCAGGAAAAAGGGAGGCAAATTTTCATGTAAATGTAGACTTTCGCATAATGAAGTGATATGCCTGCTTCCAAGTTGTGCAAGTTGTAACGGGCAGTATTTTGGAAACAAACTTGCAGGTATAATCAGCTACTAAGATACATAAGCAGGATATGTGAAAAATATTTTTCTCCTAGAGGGCCTTATGAGAGGTGTGGAGAGGAGCTTTTAAAATGAGGGAGACACCAAATCCTGTTGCCATGCAGGACTGTCAAAAGTAAACAGTATATACATTCCCAGGGGCTTTTCTTTAAAGGATCTGGATTGGAAAGAGAGCAGCAGACAGCACATTCAGGTGTTGCCATGAAAAGCGGAGGAACTAACCCAAGCCCAGAAGATTCAGGCCAATGGTTGGCTTGGCTGAAAGTTAAGGGGACACGATTTTAAGTGCTAATATTTATTAGGTACATGATATTTCCTCCTAGACAATATTAATAGTTTGTTTTGAAATAATATGTTATTTCTTTAAATATAAGTTTTTTGCTGCATTAGAAAACTGTCTTCATCCAAGAGCATGGAATATCCACTGCTTTTATGAATCATCCTAACTTGATTATACTACATTGTGTAGAATAGATTTTCAGGGTGTATGGTCTGAATTGTGACCTCACAACATTCATATGTTGAAGTCCTAACCATCCATACCTCAGAATGTGATTGTATTTATAGGTAGAGTTTTTAATGAGGTAATTAAAGTAAAATAAGTTCATTAGGGTAGGCTCTAATCCAATATGACTGATGTCAATACGGGGAGATAAGGACACAGACATGTACATGCACAAAGGGAAGATCAGTTGAGGACACAGGAAGCAGGCAACCGTCTGCAAGCCAAGAAGAGAGGCTGCAAGAGAAACCAGACCTGCCAACAGGAGTTTGGAATTCTAGCCCCCAGAACTGTGAGAAAATAAATTTTTGTGGTTTAAGCTACCCTATGTGTGGCATCATGTCATAGCAGCCCTAACAAACCAATACACTTGGTGTGAAATAAAACATGACCTGAATTTTCTGACTTTAGAAGAATAGTTTCCAACATGTCTGCCTTAGGGAATACAATTCACGACTTCCTTCCAAAATTGGCTGAAGATCCAGAGCTCCTCTATTTAAATAAGGGTCTCCCTGGCTGGCCTGCAGATTGCTTCATTAAAGGAGCTCAGACATGTTCTTGTTTTCTGTGCATTCTCTGGGTGATAACATCTATGAGGTACTTTTTAACTTTATTCTTTGATTTTTCATATAGGACAGAAGTGAATTCTGCAAACTATAAGCCAAGAATCTTTCTCTCAGTTTGAATTAGTAACCTTGCCCTCAGTTGGAATTAGGAATCTAGAATTTACTGAAAGGTTTTTCATGCAGTGTGGGGCACTTATACAATGGATCATTAACATTTAGCATGGACCACTGTAACAAATAATGTTAATCTAATCTATCACTCTTTGGGTAATTCATTTGGTGACATTGGACATTATTGTCCATCTTTGGAACCTCTCTTCACTTTTGACATTGTTCTGATCTCTCTTACCTTCCTGACAAGAGCTTCTCTGATTCCTTCCCTACCTTTTCCTTTACTAGTCTCCTCTTAAAAGCTCTTGGAGTAACTGTAACTGTTTACTTGAGTAAGCATACTTCTTGACTTATTGAAAATACAACTTTTATTATTGAAAGAACAACTAAAATTTCTAAATTAATCTTTCCCTACCCCTGCTTGGAAATTGATGGGGAGCTCATTCCATTTCTGCTACATCTTAGAACTTCAGGAACTTAGAAGCTGAGCGGTGACAGTGCTGGGACTCACCTATTCCTGTTTGATTCCTTGTTCTGTGATCTCTGGTCAGGCTTTTCCACATGTTTCCGGCACTCTCAGATCAATCCTCAGGGCTCTAGGAGTTCAGAGGAAAAAGAGATTCCTGTTGGTGAGGAGTTCCAAGCCAAGTCAGTTTATGACCTAAGCTGGCTTGGATGAAAAGTAGGAAGGAAGTTAGTTAAGTTTTACCAACTCTAAACTTGTATGTTTTGCTTTGTGATGCTGAGGCTGGGACCCAGCTAACTACATTTCTCAGACTCCTCTGTCAGCTAGTTCCTTATTAGGTTCTATCAGAGGAAGGCAGTAGAGGAAAATTAGAAGGCAATAGGAAGGAAGAAAGGCATTTCTTCCCCTCTTTTCAGTTCCTATCTCGTCACTCCAGCAGCAGGAGAGCGTGGCTCCAGGTTCCAGCTTCCTTCTAATTCCCCGAACCTCCTTACCACGTTCCTTAGAGGAACCAGCAATGACAGGGACACATCCACTTGGGCAGCTGGGGTAACAGTTGTTATGCTGCATGTCATCTAGGAGGCTGTACCTCCCAGGTTGTTCAAGAATCTGACCCACCAAACCTCTTTCTCAAAATATACACCCTAGTTTTGGAGATCTTCTCCCTGCAGCTTGGAACACCATGTCTACAAAACTCTCTCCCACGAATTACTGTGTCCTTACTCCTTACCCTTCACCCCTTTTTTTGGTTCTACAGACCTAGCAGTTATTAATCTCCTTTTTGTTCTTTCAACTTTACCATGCCTATTAATCCAGTTCCCTGGATCAATTCCCCCCTCTTTGAAATGCCCCGTGTGGTTTCTCGTTACTTTATTGTGCCCTGATTTACACAGGCCACAGGGCCAATCAACAATCAGCAACAGCTGAAGCCAGAGAATGACCATAGTTGGTCAAGCCTGGGACCTATGTCCACTTCGGTAGCTCAGATCATGGTATTTTGCTAGAAAATGAATAGGTGGGAGGATGGCACTAGTGGGTGGCTATGAGGCAAAAACTACAATCATCACAGTAAAAAAAAAACCTTGGTATTTTTTCATGGTAAACTGGAGAAAGGAGGAAGGAGAATGGTAACTGAAGAGTAGGAAGTATAATTAAGGGAATTTTGTCCTGAGACAGAAATACATGTATAAGTGCTGATGGGAAGGGCTAATATACAGGAAGAGGTAAAGAGACAAGAGAAAGAAGAGGCAATGGATGGTATTGAGCTCAAATGAGGGCGGGAACCAGGCCGAGGTGAGGTCTTGAGCAGGTGGTGGGACACATGCGCTGACATGGTGAAGGAGGCTCCACTGGATATCCAGGCACATCGACATTTTCTAGGCAAAATAGGAGGAACTCGTTGGAGTTCACCTCTGCTGGCCTCTATTTTCTCTACTAAGGTGGAGGTAGGTCATTTTCAGGAAGCAAGGGGAAGAATAGGTCTAGGGCAGAAGTTTTAGGACAAAGAAGGTATGAGAAAAGCCCCCTTGGAAAGGAGAGAGAAAGTTGTTCAGAAAACACAGTGGGATTACCAGGTGTACTGCAGGCACATTTGAATGTAGTGACTATGAATTAAGCATGAATTTGTAAGGGTACCCATGTTCTCTCTTGTGTGGCCTTTTCATTTAAATTCTAGTGCATGAATATGGAGTGTCAAGAGTGAAGAAAGTGTGGAGAGGAGAAAATGTGAAGAAAGTGTGAAGAGAGTATGGAGAAAGTAGATATTTAGTTTCTTCCAGGGATTTTACCCCACAAAGGGGATGGTAAGAGGGCTTAACATTTCGGTGAGAGAATTACTGAGGTGATGGACCATTGTGTTTATTCTGGAAAAGGAGAGGATGAAAGACAGAAGGAGCTAAAGAAAAGAGATGCAATAGAGATACTGAAGGACTTGAGAGCCTAAGAATCTCCAGGAGTGACCCCGTTGTGGGTATTCAAACAACAATCCAGAAGGATAGAATGTTTGATTTAATAATCTGATGATCATATTATTATATTTGATCTATATTACAGAACAGGCACAGGGGTGGGAAGGACTATAAAAGAGAAGCATGAGGATTCCTGTATGTTGATGCAAACAGTTCTGTATTTTTTTATTCTCCATTACTATGGGCCACTCAGATGGAGTGGAGGAAAATTTATTGAAGAGAATGTCAAGGAACCAAGAAAAATTTATTTTTAATTGCCTTCTAAGGCAGTAGGAAGGCCTTATATATATGCTCCATGCTTTATACATGCAACATTTGTTTTTTCCAGTTAAATTGTGAGCCCACTGAGACCAGGGACTGTGTCTAAACTGTATTTTTGTTCATCTCAAACCTCACAAAACCTCTTGCCCATAGCATATTTTAATAGAACTCTAATGGAACAATGAAAATTGTGATTCAAGGAATTTTCTTGACCAATTTCACTGCCTTCAAAAAGATAATTCTCTTTTATTGGTGTAGCAATAGAAGGTTTGGATACAGTAAATTATTTACCCAAGATGAGCTGAAGGTAACTAAATGTGCAGAAACTTGGCTGACTTAAAAGATAATACATTCTTCTGAATTTGTTGTAACACAGACCATTGGCATTTTTTTATGTTTTGTTTTGTTTCCATACATGACTTTGTAAAATTGGCAATGAAATGGCTATGGCCAAGCTGGTTATAGCCAGCTCAAAGGGGCATGCTGCCGGGTGGCAGTGGCAAGTTTAGTAACTTGAGGGAAATGGGAAGTGTATATGACTCTTATGTTGTCATCTTTCCTGTTTCTGAGCCACAGGAAAGGTGATGCTCTGCTCATTCTCACACCATTTCCCCTGTCACCCCTCCCGGCTACTTACATGTAACATTTCAATTGGACCAGCCCTCTTTGCCACATGCCCACCACTTCTTAGGATTAAGCTATCAGTGCTTAGAGATTTTTAAAAGTCACCCTCATAAAGCCATATTTATTCAGTGACTCACTTGTGATGCTTATTACAAATGATAGCAATTTTTCTGACCCACCTTCTTTCATCTTGCTCAGAAATTTTATTCAGTGAATCACTGAGGTGGATAGAAAAGTAATTTATAAGTGTGAAAGAAGATTTGCAAATAAATTATCATTTTAGGAACAGATTTTAGAGGAAACCATTGAATGTCTTTCAGTAGGTGAGTGGTTAAGCAGCGATGGTATATCCATGCAATAGAATACTACTCAGAATAAAAGGAATGAACTGTCGATGCATGCAACAACTTGAGTGGATCGCAAGGACATCATGCTTAGTGAAAAAAGGCCAGTCTCAATAGGTTACATATGATATGATTCCATTTACATAACATTCTCAAAATGACAAAACTGTAAGTTGGAGACTATATTACAGAACAGGCACAGGGGTGGGAACAAGTATAAAAGAGAAGCATGAGGATTCCTATATGCTGATGCAAACAGTTCTGTATTTTTTTATTTTCCATTACTATAATTTTTTTCTTGTGATGAGAACTTTTAAGATCTACTTTCTTAGTGACTTTCAAATATACAATATAGTGTCATTAACTGTCGTCACAAGGCTGCACATTACATTCCCAGAACATATTTAGTCACTGGAAGTTGTACCTTTTTACCACATTCATCCATTTTGCCCGCCCTCCACCCCCTGCCTTTGGCAACCACTAATCTGTTTTTTGTATCTGGGAGGTTGATTTTTTTTTTAGATTCCTTATATAAGTGAAATCATAAGGTATTTGTCTTTCTCTGACTTATTTCACTTAGAATAATGCTCTCAAGATCCATCTACTTTGTCAAAAAGGGCAGAATTTCCTTTTTTTTGTTGGCTCAATAATATTCCTGTGTGTGTGTGTGACATTTTCTGTATCAGTTCATCCATTGCTGGGCACTTGGGTTGCTGCCATATCTTGGCTGTTGTAAGTAATGCTTGAATGAACATTGGGATGAATATTTTTTTTTTGAGTTAGTGTCTTCATTTCCTTTGGATATACCCAGAAAAGGAATCACTGGGTAATATGGTAGTTCTATTTTTAATTTTTTGAGGAACCTGTATACTATTTTCCATAGTGGCTGCACCAATTCAGATTCCCCACAACGGTGTACAAAGTTTCCCTTTTTTGTATACTATCACCAGCATTTGTTTTCTTGTCTTTTTGATAATAGCCATTCTAACAGGTGTGAGGTGATATCTCACTGTAGTTTTGATTTACATTTCCCTTATGATTAGTGGTGTTGAGCACCTTTTCATGTACCTGACCTATGTGTACATTGGCTATCTGTATATCTTCTTTGGGAGAAATGCCTGTTCAGATCCTCTGCCCATTTCTAGTCAGATTGTTTGTTTTTTTGCTATTGAGTTATATGAGTAGTTCTGTATGTTGATTTTGATGGTGGCTATATGAATCTGTATATGGCATCAAAATCACATAGAAGTATACACACACTTAGGCAAATGAGCATATATAAAAACTAATGAAAACTGAATAAGGCATATAGTCTAACTAGCAGTTATAAAGGATTCTCCAGAGAAACAGAACTATACACACACACATACACACATATGACTTATAAGATACTGGCTTATGTAGTCACTGAGGCAGAGAAATCCCCTGGCCTGTCATCTGGGAGTTGGAGACCCAGGAAAGCCCACAGTATAGTTTGAAGGCCTGAGAACCAAGAGCGCTGACAGCAGGAGATCATGTTTCATCTGCAGCAGTCAGGAAGAAGGAGGATGGATCCAACCTTCTTCCACCTTTTTATTCTATTCAGGCCCTCAAGGGATTGAGCAGTGTCCACTCACACTGGGGAAGGCCTTCTGTTTTACTTGACCTACTGATTCAAATGCTAATCTCTTCCAGCCACACCAACACTGACACCCAGAAATAATTTTTAACCAGTTATCTGGGCATTCTGTGGGCCAGTCGGGTTGACACATAAAATTAACCATCACAGTAATACTGTACCAATGTAAACTTCCTGGTTTTGATATTGTATATAAGATGTCAACATTAGGGGGAGCTAAGCAATGTTTAGAGGGTGCTCTCTGTGCTATTTATGCAACTTCCTGTGTCTGCAATTATTAATAATAAAAAAATTTGAAGTCAGTTTGAGAAGATCTAAGATTACTTCTAAAATAATGTCATCCTTCTTTGCATTTTGATCGAAAGGTAAAGAAGCTACCCCCCGCCCCTGCCCACAACTCACCATTCTAATAACAATTCTTCCTAAAAGGGAGGGACTATAAGAAGATCCAGTGAATAGCTGTCAGTAGAGCCCAGCATCAGTCTTGCTCTTGGTTACACTCTGATCCCATTAAGCTACTTCCCTTTTTAGATTCTCTCATATACTGAATTTTCTGCTCCTAAAGCCCCATCTGCCAGTGACTGGGTGTGACTGAACATGCCAGACCCTGACCACTTGTCTGCCTGGCCCTCAGGTGATTCTTCATTACTGTTCCATCTCTACTAGGCTGGATAATGGTTTGGGATGAGGATTTGTCTTCTGGATCCTGGGGAAGGAAGGAAGTAATTAGAAAATACCATCAATCATCTTTCATCATCACATGGGAAAACTAGTCCATAATGGGAAAAAAGTAATTTGGGCATAGCACTCTTCATTGTCAGTCAACTCGGGAATGCTTAACCATGTAACCCAGAGCAGGGGTGGAAACAGGAAATGCATATTCTTATTACATTATTACATCAGGCTCTCTCTCAATATGAAGTTAAAGATTTGTAACTGGGTAGAATCTCTCTATCAGCAATATGTTTCCTAAAGAAAATCAAGCTTCCCCTTGCTGGGTTCTTTGGGAATTGAAAGAAAGTGGACCTCCATCTGGACTGAAGACCTACATCTACTATCACCCTCCTCTCAAACTCACCCTGTAAAATCAACAAACATTAAGATCCTTCTCTTTCTAAAGTCAGGAGAAATAGGACAGAAGAGATGTACGAGGCAGTAATTTATAAGAAGCAGAATAATAGATAAATACACAAGGTGTAGACAGTGCTTCTTATCTCTGTTCAAAACCCCAAAAGAATCTCCATCATCTTTAGGACAAATCCAGCCCTAGATGACCCAACATATGGCTTCCTTCTACCAGTTTACATTTTGTTCACTCCACACCAACCAACTGGGCTTTTTTTCTGTTCCTCAGACACTCCGAGCACTCCTACCTCAGAATGCTTGCACATTGTTTCCTCTTTCTGAAACAACTTTCCCTCAGATACCCACGTGATTCTTGTTTCTTTCAAGTCTCTATACTGATGTCACCAAATCATTGAGGCCTTCTCTGCCCTCCCTACATAAAATAACCCACCCCAAATTATGTGCTATTTTCTGTATAGTACTTATCTCCACCCATCTGTCTATTTGTTCATTGCCAGTCTCTCCCTACTGGAATGTAAGCTTGAAGAAAGCAAGTAGTCTATTGCTTTGGCCCCTCCAAAGTCCCCCACATCCTCTGACACATAGTAGTGACTACAAAATAATTATTCTTCAATTGGGTGAATGAATATAATTGTGGTTTTACTGTGACATTGTGCTAATACCTGATTTGTAATTACTGCTGAGTTATTCAGTTCCTTTAGTCTTTTTATTCTTATATTGACATCACTAAACATTTTCCTTTTCTAAAACTGTTCATGCACACACACATACACAAGTGAAAGAGCCACTGATGTTGTAGAGGTGTTAAGATCACTTTGGTAATCAAATGAAGAATAGAATTAAGGGAGATAAAACTAAACCGACAATTGTAATTCAGGTTCTGCATGATAAAAAAATTGTATTAGGCAAGTGGAAATGGATAAAAGTGCATATTAAAACTCTTTAGGTAGTAATATCAGCAGAGCTTGGAAATGTCTGTCAGGAACGAGTTAAAAGGTAATAATCAAGGATGACTCCATATTTCTAGGTTGGGATGAATGGTTGATGGTAATGCTACCAATTGAGAGAGAGTCTACAAGAAGGAATAATTTAGAGGAGGGGATTATCACAAAGATTTTTCATGACAGGCTTGAGAAAATGGTGAATAAGACATCCAAGGTAATAAGACCAACAGACCACTGGACGTTTGAGAATAAAGGTCAAGGGTGTGGTCTGCAGATTTAGATTTTGGTGTCATGTCCAACAATTCCAATTAGTCAGCATACACCCAAATGAAATCATCACCATCCTTCCAAAATGGTTTCTGCTTTCCCTTCTGTGTTACCTCTAGGGTGATATGCTCAGGTTTCGCCATCCTATGAATGAAAAGATATGTGAAGTAACTTATTTTTAAATTGAGTATGATTTTACTGACATTATAAATGTATAAAGTTTGATTGTCAAATAAGAAATTTTATAGTGAGGAAAGCTGTCTTGCTATCTGAACCATTATGACTTTCCTGAAACAATCCCTTATAGCTCTTAGTTTTTTTTCTTTTAGGATTAATCTTCATATTTCTAGGTATTATGCCTATGTCTTGATTTATCAACTTTGCACATTTTCTATTAATTTACTGTAATGTAAATGAGTTTTTTGCTGCCTTTCTTTTTGCTCACCTTTTCACTCATCATTCTAGTCTAACTTTGTCACAATTTTTGGTCAAATCAGCAGTGACATATAAAAAGCCTGAGAATTAAGCAGTTTACTTACAGCTTAATTAGCTCCCTGTTTGGCCCAAATTTGGTTTTTCTTTTAATCAAGTTGACTTAGTCTTTTAATTTGCTTAGTTTTTTTTTAATTATCTGTGTTTCATTTTTGCAAATATTTTATCATGTCTATTAAATTGCTATCAATACTATTTTCCAAACTCTCAAACATATCAATCTCTTAATTCCATATTTTTTTCTGGAGACACAATCCCCAAACTTTTTGTCTTCTTATTCCAAACAATTGAAACAATTGCTTCTAGTCTTGCTGAATGTCTCATCCTGGTTTTTAAAGCTTCTCAGTCAATGTGGAACTGAATTTTATCACTTTATGTTGGTTACCTTGTTCAGCAAGACCCATAAGTTTCCTCTTTCTTGTTTTATGCCTTTATTTCACTGTGGCTATCCCAATAGCTTCCTTTAAACGAGTACTTGAGGTCCATTTTGTCACTTTCTTGTCTGCAGCCCTTGCATGTCTGAAAATGTCTTAATCTAGTCTCATGTTTGACTGGGAGTTTGGCTAGCTATAGAATTTCTTGTAAAAAGTCTTCCGTCAGAGTTTAAAAGGTATGCTTCCACTGATTCCAAGTGTCTAGTACTGCCCCTGACAAGTCCAGTGCTGTCTAACTTTCTTTCTTTTAATTGTAACTGACTTTTTCATCTTTCTCTGGAAGCCTACAGGTTCTCTTTTACATCACTAGTATTCCAAAATTTCATAACATACGGTTTGGGTCTATTTTCATTTTCCAGGCTGTTACTCATTAACCTTTTTTTTACTATAGGACATTTCATTTATACATTAAACAAAATTCCCCTATATTTTTGTTTTCTCTTTTCTAAGTTTCCTATTTATTAAAAGTTGGACCTCCTGGATTTCTCTAATTCTCTTATCTTTTCTTTCCCATTTCCCTCACATATCTTCTATTCTACCTTCCAGAAGATTGTCTTGAGGTTAGCCTTCTATATGTACTGAACTCTTTACTGTTAGCATTGTATGTTCAGTTTCCATAAACTACCTTTTATTTGATGATTGGTTTATTTTCATAGCACTATCTTTTGTTTCAACAATTCAAAGCTTCTCATCTAAACATATTAATTAAGGTAAGGAATTTGCTAAGTGAGGGATGAGTGGTAGCTACATGGCTGTAGAGGGTGGGGGAACAAACCAATATTTGTCTTAGCTAATCTGCCTGATGCATGCCCCCTGCCTTCTCTGCTGCCTCTCAGATATTAACCCCTCTAGATTCTTCACTCCCACTCTACTTCTACAAAGGTGAACTCCTGATATATTGGAGACCTAGTTGTGAAACATAAAACTATACAATTAGTGACACAGAATGTAGATCTTAGAGTGAGGGACGTTTTAGCAAGACTTAAAAATCACAAACAACAAGGAATTCTTAGTTTTGAATTCATAAAAAACAAAATTTCTGTCCAAGTTAATATTGTAATTTTCTTATGTGCCAAAATATTAGGAATAACTATCTCTGGGCAGTAAGAACATATAATAAGGAAGAAAGAAAACTCAAAAGAAGATTGAGTGACTGAAATAAAATTGAGGAATAAGGAATTAGGCCTGCAAGAGGTAGGAGTGTAATGAGGCGTGAGTTCAGCTGGGAGAGAACTGTTGGTACAGGGGAAGATGATGGGATAAATTTTATAGGCTAGTACAGTAGTAAATGTTGGTAAATGTTGACTTGGAAAGGGGTGAATGGTGGCTGAAATGGAGTAGAACTAAAAATCACAGACCATCAAATGGGCTGTCTATGTAGTCCCTGTAATCCTCTAAAGGGTGGACAACAGTTGTTGGGAGGTGCAAGGCTGAGCCATGTATCAAAATCCTCAATGTTTAATTGAGGATGTCAAAGGATAATATGGACTAGGGAGCTGGAGATCACACCTCTAGGATTTGCTATTTTATTCAAAGAAATATCCCATCATACCCACCTATAACTAAAACTGGCTATTCATAAATGGCAGCTCTTAGAATCAACCAGGAAGAATATCCTTTTTTAACAAAGGATCATTACATTGTAATTATTTCAACCATATTTCTCCTCTGTTTAGCTTTATCTATGTAGTAAACATCTTATGTAGTGTTAAAAATCTCGACTTTTTTACTAACTGACCATTCTTTAATGTTTCAAACTCTTATTTGTGGGTATACCTAATTGTATCAATGAATTCAGAGTAAAGGAAGATGAAAAGGTGGAGAGAGTTTCTGAAATATGACAAACAATTTTTTAAGTCTAAGAGGATTTACAGGTGACCACTGATTTACAGAAGTCTCTCAGTTGTTTGCATAACAATTTATTGCCTTGTCTGCCTCAGGTCTGGCTGACCCACATTTCCTGGTTTGATAAAGATTGCCTGGAAGCCAAGAAAACACTGACAAGATTAGTCAGAGGAAGTTACTTAAGAATTCATTTTACTTAGGTTGCTTATAAGCATTTCCACACCCACCGTTTACATGCATGCCACCCCACAACTCACCCCCTAAAAACACCACCAAAGTTATAATGAAAACAAATTTGTATTTTGCTTCTCCATAGGTGGTCCTTGTGTTTGTGATCAATGCCCAAAATTAGTGCAGATTTTAGGACTGTTTTCTTCTGCTTGTAATGCAGAGTAAAAGTAATCCTGCTAATATACACCTGCCTTCAGTCCTGAAGTATGTTTCTTTGTCTAACTCCACAGTCCTTTAATATTCATGCAATATTTTGTAGACACTAGGAGTCTCCTTAATGGGGTCCAGGAACATAGATGTAGGTTGAATTAATTGCTTCAAGCTAAAGAAACATTCATAGGAGACCATTTGCTACTAGAATTCTTACAATTCTACTGGCTTCTGGTCCCCTAATTTAATGAAAATGCAGACTGATATTCATATGTAATACACACACATACTTTTTAAAAGAGCTACTTTTAGCTTCTGCAAAGTACAAACATTTGCAGGTATCTGCTGCTATCCCCTCAATATTGTAACTATATTTTTCTCCCTGATAAATATGAGCTTGAGTTTCTGAATAGGTTCATAGATTCAGGAAATTACTTATATTAATCCGGTGCTCTGGGAATATAATCCCTAGTGGATTAGAGCTGTTTTATCCTACAATTGTATCAATGGTGTTGCAGACACATTTTGTTTGTTTAGTCACTTCTTTCTAAACTACAAACAGAGAGTATCCCTTTGGCTAACAAATTCTTTTTAGTAATTTAGAAGCATCAAGTAGGCCACAGGTTTCTTTCACTTTCAGGCATATTTTATGAGTTTTTTAGGCTCTTGCTTTCTTGTTACTGAAGTGATTTCTGCAGGCAGTAAATTTCAAACAATAAGTATGAATTTTGTAATAGTATTTACTAGATTCCTAGATGCATTTTATATTTGCATGTACACAACAGAAACTAGTATGTATTTTATGGTTGATAGCATCATTTTCTTAGTTGTACATAAAATAATGGTGCATCTTTCACTTGATAGGACGTTAGGCTCTACAAAACATGGTAGGCATTAGAAGATAATCTTTATTGCCAGTACGTGAATCTCTTTTCAGTACCCTTGGTGCTTCAAAATTTTAGGGTGTTACAGAGTGTGATCATTAATTTTATATGTTGAACTTCACTGGCTATGGGCTGCCTAGATTAAATATTATTGCTGGGTGTGTCTGCGAGGATGTTTCCCGATGAGATAGCATTTGCATCAGTGGACTCAGTAAAATAGATGGCCCTCCCCAGGGTGGGCAGGCATCATCCAATCTGTTGAGGGCCTGACTGGAACAGGTAGAGGAAGGAGGAATCTGTGTGTTTTGCTTGCTGCCTGCCTGCTTGAGTGGGGACATTTCATCTCATCTTCTCTAATCCTAAAACTGTAATTTATACCATTCACACAAATGTCAAGGAATCACCATGATTCACATTACCATATTCAGAACACTGTGTCATAGCAATACATTGAAAGACATTTTAAATGATGCTTCCTTCTCAATGATCATCTTTAATCAACTGAGTACACGATTTTTTTCTCATTGGTAACAGTACATTAAGGAGATAGTAAAGTCCACCAAATATACACAACCTAATATGTGATATCCCAAGGAATCATTTTAAAAAATATTCAAAGGATGTCCATCTATAGTTGTTTCTTATAAAGGGTCCCAAAATTGGACTAATTAGAGATTCATGACATTATCAAAATAGAAATGATGCTAGAACTTTAGGGATTATCCAACTATATTAGTCAGCTTGGGCTGCCATAACAAAATATCACTGACTGGGTAAAATTTATTTGAAAAGAAATTAATTTATTTCTCACAGTTCTGGAGGCTGAGAAGTCCAAGATCAAGTGCCAGCCAACTGGGTTTCTGAGGAAGTCTCTTTTTTGGCTTATAGAAGGCCACCTTCTCACTTAGTGATGTGCATTTAAGTTTCCTCCATGTCTTTTCATGGTTTGATAGCTCACTTCTTTTTAACACTGAATAATTTTCCATTGTCTGGATATACCACCTAGTGTCTCTTCTTATAAGGAAATTAATCCTATCAGATCAGGGCCCCAACTTTTTTACCTCATTTAACCTTAATGATTTCCTTGGGGGCTCCATCTCCAAATACAGCCAATCTGGTGGTTAGAATTTCAATATATGGATTTTAAGGAGGATGCAGCCATTCAGTCCATAACACCAACACTCTCACTTTATAAAGTTAGAAGAAAATCTGGAAAGAGTGTTAGAAACTCAAGATTAAAAGAGACCTAAAATTAAGATGAACCATTCTGATGCTCTCCACCATAACCTTTTAAATAACTTGAAAAAGTAAAGTCATGGCAAAACTAGATCTCTTTGTTACTTGATTCTTGCTCGAAAGCTTTATCTAAGACATTACTACCTCCTTGCCTTGCACACTTCTTCGAAGTCCTTTCCAAGTTGTCACTGATTCCCTTTCACTCAAGAATCCACTGACCTCCTTTCTTGATGTGAGTCCTCTTCAAGGGCTTAAAAAACTGTCATAAGTTTATGACACTTTTTGTATTGTTGTTTTTATTTGGTTTAGGTATATAGCCTTTATCAGCTTCTCAAAATAGTCTCTGACAGTCTATGATAGTCCGTATCCTACCAGAGTGACTTAGTCTTCTCACTTACAAGTCTCTTTGATGCAAGTTGTGGCATATCCACTCAGTTCAAAACCAGTAAGGAGTATTTTGGGTGTTACCAATACTGGGCTTCATGCTAAGAATAGAAAATGAATATCACAATTCTGTAGTAAAGATTTAGTTAAAGAGAGAATGATAAGGAGGAGTTGGAGAGAAGTGAATTTGTTGAGCATACATGTTTCTCTGATTCTAAAGACTATTTTTTATTTCATCATGCCTTGATAATCCCCAATTTGACTTCCTCCTTCCTGAGCATGAAGTATCTAACCAGTTTTTTTTTCTTCACTTTGTGCTGGCATTATGTTGGGGAAAGGAGGAAGTTTAGAGGTGTTGCACACTTATTTTGCAAGTGGACATGTGGTGGAGGCTTTCATTTTCAATTTTACTTCCAGGGAGAAAAAAATCATTCTTCAAGAGCTCCCCCCAATCCACATACAGTACACTGGAGTTGATCCCAACAGAGATACAGTGGAGAGTGAGCATAAAGGTAAGAAAGACAATCAACTCTACAATATTTGCAGAGAAAATTTTTTAAAAAGGAAGTTCTCTGAAGAAATTCAGTGATGACTATATGAGCTTAAAGGCAGCACTTAAAGCAAATGAGTAAGACAAGACCTGAAACAAATAAGTAATGAGGGCCTTGAAATTAGAAGCACACACCCTGCGAGTGTATGTGGGATGCTAGCAGCAGATCTGAAAGGGTCCATGATATTAACATGTACTAGAAGAAGATTAATCTCAAAATGCACCATCTGTTGAACAGATTTTCCTTGGCCTACAGTAGGGTTACCTCCAGATAAACCCATTTTAAATTGAAAATATTGTGAGTAGAATATGCATTTAATACATCTAAGCTATGAACATCATGGCTTAACTTAGCTTACCTTAAATGGGCTCAGAACGCTTATTCTAGCCTATATCATAGCTGGGCAAAATCATTTAATACAAAGCCTCTTTTATAATAAAGCATTGACTATCTCATGTAATTTATTGACTACTGTACTGAAAGTGAAAAACAGAATGGCTTTTATTATGCAGAATGGTTGAAAGTATACTGATTGTTCACCCTCGTGACCATGTGTCTGACTGGGAGCTGTAGTGCCGCTGCCCAGCACTGTGAGAGAGGACGGTACCATAAATGTGCCCAGGAAAATATCGAAATTCAAAGAATTGTTTCTACTGAATGTATAAAATTTTTTACACCATTGTGAAATTGAAAAATCATAAATCAAACTAGTGTAAGTCAGGGACCATCTTTATACATCAGTGTTGAGTGATTTATACACATTTCCCAGTATAGGAGCTGGGTGCGATCACTCCCAGTCTCCATTCTTCTCGTTAACTGCTTTGTTCACTTCCTGTTGCTGCTACAACGGATTATCTCAAATTTAGTGATTTAAAAAACACAAATTTATTATCCGACAGTTCTGTAGTTCAGAAGTCTTAAATGCATCATATTGGGCTGAACTCAAGGTATACATTCTTTTTTGGAGGCTCTAGGGGAGAAGAAGTTTTCTTGCCTGTTTTAACTCACAGATGCTTTCCACATTCCTGCATCCTTGCATTTCAGGCCCCTTTCCATCTTCAAAGCCAGTAGCAGCTGGTCAAGTCTTTCTCACATTGCATCCCTCTGACATTGACACTTCTGCCTCCCTCTTTCACATTTAAGGACTTTTATGATTAGATTGGGTAATCCAGGATAATCTCTATTTTCAGGTCAGATGATTAGCAACCTTAATTCCATGTGTAGCCTTTATTACTTCAGGGATTGGGAGTAGAAAAACTCTGAGAAGAGTCACATAATTCTGTTTACCACAACTATCAATTTAAAAAACACTGAAAGTAATGTTTCCTATAATATATGACAGGTTAGACTGAGCTATAAAGCATCTTATTTCTAGTCTCTTAAACCCTTTAAACTGTTTGGGAAACAAAGATCTATATTGTTACTGCAGAATATGTAGATATTAAGTTAATTTAGGAGTCAGATATGAGAAGAGGAATTATGTAGCCTTTCTTAAAATGTCTAATAGTATTAACTGAAGAAAATGAAACTGAGATTCCTAGTTCTTGATGTCACAGAAAGCCAGTATTAGAGACTCAAATTACTTTCACTTTCTCTGACTTATTTTCTCAGTGCAGTGTTATCAACACTATTTATTATATGACTGCAGAAATGAAAAAAATAGAAACATCATTTGCCTTATCATATGAGTTATAGTTTGAAATAGAAAAATAAAAATAACTCCTGTTAACTGTATGTCAATCCTAAATTAGAAATGCAGTAGCTGTTATTGTTGTTTCCATTTTAGCATTAAAGTGAGGAATATGGGACTCTTATCAACCACACTGCTGGGAAGTGGCAGAGTCCACATTTGCCCAACTCCAAAGCCCATGCCCTGACTGCAAGCATCTGGCCAGTCCACTGCCATGCTATTATCATAAGGAGTGGAAAGTCATGTTCTTGACTTGTAAGATCTGAATTAAGTAATTTAGCCTAGAAATTCACAGTTTTTAAAATAATTCCCAACGATATCTCTAGCTCTTTTGGGTGATACTGTAAATTTCTTAACATAAAATAGAAATCATGTTCTAAATCAACCTATTTATGTGAATTCAATTTATTAAGAATATTTATGCTATCTATCACCTGTTAAATGAGTGAAGAGAATTAGTATGAGAAAAGGGAGAGCTGCTATTTGGTGTTATACTCCCCAAAGTTGGAGCTCTTAATAAAATTATATTACAGTACAATTATGCTGCTATTTTAATTATACTGTATATACTACTGAATTATGCTGTTATTTTAGTATAATTATAAATACAATTATTATACTGTTTCTAACATTCAAAGTCTATCTCTCTTTTTCTCTGAAGCAGTCATCTTCCAACTTAAACAGCATTCCGGATAACCCAATATTTAAAACATTATTTAATAGTGATAAATCAAGTCTAAATAAAATATACTTTGATAACATTACAGAAAACTGATATTTTAAATAGTAGGTTTCAGGGTGTGGGTGAACGGAACATTCTTGTCCTCTGCATCATCTCCAACTATTTTTTGCTTAAGGAGAGATTGTTTACCCATTGGCCTTTCTACCTCTCTTCTTTCAGAGTACTATTAAGTTGGAGAGCACACTCCTTCGAGAGTATATAAAATATACCCCACCCTGTATTTTGTGAATGTTGACATTGTGAACAGATATTGAGTAATAGTCAGAGAAAGCCATGCTATGATGCTTCCACCTCATTAGCTTGTTCCACCCGTTAGGACCAATGAGGAACATGAAAGGACAAGTGACTGTTATCTGAACCAAGGCCACTTGCAGGTAGACACAGAGGAGGTAGGAGAAGCTGTAGCACTGGAGGCTAAGGCACCAGACCAGTCCACATCTTGAGCTGCCTCTGTTTTGTTTCAGTGAAAGAAATTGATTGTAAAGTAATCTGATGATACCTGTTCTTTATTTTATCAAAAAACTATCCCTTCTCTGATGTTCTTTCCATGAGTCATAGGCAATTTGGTCATTTATTTTTCTGAGTGAATTTACATAGAATGCTGAAATAAGTTCTACTTAATTTAAGGCATTTAAATTAATTATTATAGTGAGAAAAATCTGATTGCTTTTGAATGCTGATTGTGTTTAATGAGGTTCCTTGAAAGTATTGTTTTTTGTCTGGATTAAAAAGCAGAATGATTTACCAAAGTGTTCACTATTTATCATGAACTACTTCCCCACTTCATAGCCAGACTGTGGTTAAGCTCTGCTCAAGACTGAGTCCTTAATAGTACATTGGAATTGGAGGTGGACTTGGGGGACAATTGTGATTTTAAGTCTTTTTTTTAAACCTCAGTTTTGTTGAAATTTAAGGAAAAAAAACAGCTTTCAGGTTCCTAAGTCTGTAAAATTAAGTTGTTAAAATGTAACTATTCAATAAGTTATAACACAAGCCAAAGATGTCTAAATATATCTGTGTATCTATGAAATGAAGGAGAGTAAGGGAATATCAGAGGTGCAATTTTGAAAATGATAGGTAAATCGGTTTCTTGATTGCTGAAGTGACCATTCCAGTATTGAGATATGTAATAGTCACATATTACTCTAGATTTTAATATTACGGTATGTATTTACTTACTTTTCTAATTTTTCATCTTCCTAACTACCAGGCTATCAACAGGTGTCCAAATTAAAAAGAAATTGCCTTTTGTTGAGATACTGAAATGCTTTCTTGTTTAAAGTACTTGAGCTTTGAACATGAACTTAAGCACATGAACTTTATAACAATTATTTTAACTATGCAATGATTTGTTTTGAAGTTTTATTATTCACTGAGTTCTTACTTGTGATTATTAAATAAGTGACTTTCACATAAGTGATGTATATTTAAATCTATATACAGTAATTGGTTATGATATGCTAGGAACATTCCCATTTATAAGGAATAGGCTGGTCCATGTACATTCCACCTAATCTTTACTACAGTTCTAGCTTGGTAAACCCTCTATCCAGATACAGTGACTGGAAGTTCTCTTTTACATAAAAAACAGTCTGTATAAGCTGGAAATCAACAAACCTAACCCCAAATAGGCATTGAGTGTGCAGTGCATCCAAGACATATAAAGTACAGATGGTAGTCCACATGTTTTGGGAGGAGGGATAGAGAAATTAGATAGCATCCACTTTGAGTTACAGAGGCTTTTGGAAGAAGGCAGATCCTGAGAACATAATCTTGTGTGTATGTGTGTGTGTATGTGTGTGTGTAAATTCATTTGTTTGTTAAGTTGCATTAGAGAAATTAAGCGGATACAGAGCAGTCACATTTAAATAATGGAACCACAAAAACAAAACAAAATGAGTATCATTATATCTCCTTATAAGAAGATAAATGAAAGATGTGAGAATAGCTACATTCAAGTATATGAGACTCGTATTTCATTGGCATTTTTTAGCCATTTCTTCACATTTCCAAAGGCAAACTGGAAGGAAGTGGTTTGAGTGTTGGTGAGTTCCTTGTCAGAAAAAGTTTTAAAATAATGTATCCAGTAGCTAAAAGAAGTCATGTCATCTCTTTATTCTATTATCTTTAGTAAAGTTATATGGTTATGTAACTGATTATTAATAGTATTCCTCCAAGAAGTGAAGAATGCAAGATGAAAACTTGATTTTTTTCAGCCAGAGAAATATCTGTGTAACCATAAAAACATTCAGAGAAGATTAGTTTTGTCCATGCTGTGTGTTGTGGTTGAAAGAGCTGTGAAATTAGACAGATTTAAGCTCTGTGGTTCCTTGAGTAGGTTACTCAGTGGTTCTGTTTTCACATTAGTAAAAAAATATCATTTTCTCCATGGAACTCTCATATAGACTAAGTGAGATGGCATTTACAATAAGATGAATAATATAATAATAGATAGCAAATATATGAAGAAAATAAATGTCAGCCAAAGAAGCATTTTGGGGAACTATTTAGTCCCACCATATTTTCACGTTTTCATTTTTCTATTGGGGTAAAATTTACAGACACCAAAATGTGCACAGTTATGTGTACAATTTAGTGAGTTTTTAAAGTAGATATACTTATGTCACTTATTCCACAATCAAGACATAAAGTGGTTCCACTACTACAGGAAGCTTTTCTTATTTATGCACTTTCCCAGGTAATCCATGACACTCTCCCAACCATGATTCTTAACTACTTTCTTTATAGATTAGTCTGTCTCTTTTAGAACTTTATATAACTAGACACCCAGTATGTATTCTTTCATGTCTGTTTTTTCCCTTTATATAGAGTTTTTGAGATTTATTCATGTTATCAGTATTTATCTGTATTTCCTGGATGACTAATGATGTTGAACATATTTCTCTGTACTTACTGAGTATTCATATATCTTCTATTTTCCTTTGAAAGTTCCTGCTTATTTTTAAGTATTTTAAAAAAAGACTTTGGAAGTCTTTTGCTTATTTTTATTAAGTTGTCTTTTTACTATTGAGTTAGAGGAATTATTTATATATTCTGTATTCAAGTCCTTTGTTAGATATGTGTATTGTGACTATTTTCTGAGTCTGTGGCAGGTCGAGTAATTTTCCCAATATAGTCTTTTGATGAGCAACTTTTCTAATTTTGTGAAGTCTACTTCGCTGGTCTTTTTTGTTTTATAGTTAGTACTTTCTGGATCTTAAATTCTTGGCCTACCCCAAGTTCATGATGATATTATTCTTTTTTTTCTAAGAGCTTTGTAGTTGAGCTTTTACCCACAGATCTGTGAACCATCTTGAATTGGTTTGTGTGTATTGTGAGGTATAATTGAGGTTCTTCAGTTCATGCTAGTGTTCAGTTGTTCTCATACCAATTATTAAAAAGACTTCTTTGGTTTACCAATTAGATTGCACTGACACCACTCTCAACTTTAAAATTGTCAGACTGAGCTAGAATCTCACCCTAATTCCAAATTCCTTGGAGAGAGAATTTTATTTTCCCAGCTTGGGTTGGTGTCTATGGAACAATCTAGTGTGGCAGTTTGGATGAGGGTTAAGGAAATCACATGATATGAAAATTGGCTTATAAACCTATTCTCTCTACCAAGAATGGCATTGTATCATCTTTTTTTTTAAAACTTTTATTTGAAATAACTATAAATCCACAGGAAGCTGCAAAGAAGTATACAGGGAGGTACCATGCAACCTTCACACCACTGCCCCCAATATTAACTGTAGTACAATATCAAAATCAGGAAACTGATCTTGGAACAATCCATGGAGCTTTTTCAGATTTCACCATTTATACATGCATTTGTGTGTATGTGTGTGTGTGTGTGTATGCACGTAGTTCTATGCAATTATGTTACATATGTAGCCTATGTGTAACTACCAGCTCAAATAAGACACAAAAATGTTCAGTCTGCACAAGGCTCCTTCATGCTGCCTTTTATAAGCTATAGCCATTCCCCCAATCCCTAAACTGTTAACCACAAATCTGTTCTCCCTCTCTATAGTTTTGTTATTTCAAGAAGGTTATATAAATAAAATGTTGAGCTGGTAACTTTTTAAGATTGGTTTTTTCTCTCCCAGCATAACAGCCTTGAGTTCCCTCCAAGTTGTTGCAAGTATCAATAGTTGTTTTGCTTTCTTGTCTCACTGCATAGTACTCTCTGGTATGGATATGCCACAGTTTGCCAGTTGGTTTAACCATAAGCCTTTTGAAGGACATTTGTATTATTTCCAGTTTTTAAAAATAAAGTTCCTATGAAAATTCATATACAGATTTTTGCATAAATATAGATACTTATTTTTTAGGATAAATGTACAAGGTTGTATGATGTAGTAGGCAAAATAATGGCCCTCCAAAGATATCCATGTGTTAATCCTGAGACTCCTGAGAACATGTATATGTTGCTGTGCATAGCAAGAGGGACTTTGTATATGTGAGAATTCATGGATCTTGAGGAAGGGAGATGTTCCTGGATTATCTTCGTGGGCCCAAAGTAATTAAAAGAGCCCTTCTAGGAAGGAAGCAAGGGGTCAGAGATATTAGAAGACACTACCTGCTGGCTTTGAATTTAGAGAAAGGAACTATACGCCACGGAGTGCAGGTGGCCTCTAAAAACTGGAAAAGGTGAGAGACAGATTCTCCCCTAGAGCTTCCGGAAGAAATATGACCCTGGACATGCTGAGTTTTAAGTCACAAGACCTGTTTCTCACTTCTGACCTCCAGAACTGTTGATGATAAAGTTTTGTTGTTTAGGCCAGTACGTTTGTGGTAATTTGTTATAGCATCAATAGAAAACTAATATATATGGTTAGTGAATCTTTAATTTTAGAAGAAACTGCCAAACTATTTTCCAGAGTAAATCTCTCTTCTTTCTCAGATCTTACTTTCTTCAAGAATCACCACTTATTCTACTTCTTTCATGAAGCCTATTCTTAATTCACTTATTAAATATTTTTAAATGCCTTTTAAGTGTCACACATTGCTCTGAGAACAGTGAACAATACAAATAAAGTCCTTGCTTTTATAGACATGAAATTCTAGCAAGGGGATAGTAAATCATAAACATACAAATCAAGATAATATCAGATAGAAATAAATGCCATAAAGAAAATAAAACCGCTCTAGTAGTTGCTTTAGTTCAGGTAGTTGGAGAAGGCTTTTCTAAGAGGGGAAATGAGATTTTGAGTTGAGATTTAATGTTGAGAGGATCCAGCTACATAGGAAGATGCAGAAGGAACATTCTATGTAGGGGCAATAGCCTGAGAACCACTGCTAGTGAGCAAACCAAAGAAAGCCCATGTGGCTGGAACACAATGAACAAGGGTTGGGGATTGTAGCTTATTTTAGACAGATAGGCAGGGGACAGATCACTAAGGCTCTCATGGGATAAGATAAGGGATTTAGTATCCATTGTATAATAAGAAGGCACTGGAAGATTTTAAATAGGGGAAGGGCAAGATCTGATTTATGTTTGAAGATGACCACTCTCATTGCTATAAGGAAAATGGATTGGAGTGAGGCAAGAATAGAAGAGGGAAAACCAGTTAAAAGGCTGTTACATTGTCTAGGTTGGTAATAGTGGAGTTGGAGAAAAGGTGACAGATTTAGGATTTATTTGTGAGATATAGTCAATAGGACTGCAGCTAGGTTGGTAAGGGAAATGAAGGAAAGAGGGGTTTTTGTTTGAGAACTAGGGGTTGGTGGTGTCTTTAACTTTGCATGATTATTATTTTTGGTGTATGGTGCTGACAGGGCAGAGATGTAAAATAAGCAATTAATTTTATGTATTTATTTGGAGAAGTTGTTAATCAACAGTTAGAAGTTGGTTCTAGAGTCATAAATATAGGAGTGATTAGTGTTTCAGTTTATGAATTTGGATGAGATTAATCTGGCAGAGAGCAGATAGAGAGGAATCAAGACATTTCCATTTATATATATATTTTTTTAAAATCTGAGTTGTAGCACTCTGTAAAGGTGAAGACCAGCAGAGTATCAAACCAAAAGCCAAGGAAAAAACAACCTTTCAGTAGAGAAGCTACAGGTGTTTCTGTTGAATGCCACTGAGCAGTCAAACTGGTTAGGAAGATAACGGAAATTAAGTTGGGCAGTTCAGTATAATGGAAGGAGGGAGAGTCGGTAAGGAGTGGTGATAATGATGGGCTATGGAATCTGATCTAGAAGCATAAGGAAGAAGATGAGACAAGTAGGGTGATAAACAGTGAAGAGATGAGGTTGATGGATCAGTAGGTTCAGTAAAACTGGAGAGTTAGATGTTGGAGTGTGAGTACTAAAATCATGGGCTGGAAGTGTTGGCAATAAAGGAAGATGCTTCAAATCAAGATTTTAGAAATGGTATAGTAATTGATGATTGAGATTAAGGTCTGTATATTCATGGGAAATATGGTGGAAGAAGGCATCCCAGGGATGAAGAAAGTCAAGGAAGAGAGAAGGCCAGGCAAGTTGTTAAATATGTGACTCATGTGGATATTGAAACTACCAAGAACTGTAAGAGTTGTCAAGAGTAGGGGTACAACAGAAGCCAACGAGCCAAGTATCAATGATTGCCCAACTGAGTATAATCTCTCCCTCTTTGAACTTTTCTTTTAATTTTGTATCTCATTAGTAACTCTTGTCTTATTTGCCTTTTGTGTACTTGGTTTCTTTCTTTCATTTAAATTAGGCAATGAAAACAAGGCTATTACTATCTCCTGTAGCACAAAATACATGTTTTCTAATATAGTGTTGCCATGAATAAAAGATTATAGTGATTCTCTGTATGACTGAGGGCAGGACTATTTCATTAAGAGCCAGTCTAGTATGGGATAGGAGAACATAAAAGAACAGTTTACTTTAAATGTAGCACTCGAGAGAAATCATGTATGACAAAGATACACAGAAACAGTCAAAATTTATTTTAGAAGAGATTTTTCAATTCTTAAATAGTATAAAAATAAACAGACATTTGTTTCAACATTTGTATTTTACATAAGTTAATTTAAATACACATTTATCTGAGGCACCAAAACATTCACATACATTCCAAATTCCCGATCCAGTCAGAAGGTTGATGTTAGCAACAAATCAGTTTTTAAAAAAATCATTTTTCTTATTAAATCTCTTCTAATATTGACTATTTCTTTCTTAACCATAAACCTTTTAAACATAAAATCTTAAAAATTCCCCTGAGTTATTTCTTTTTAATGAAATTTCATTTTCTTCCTCTGCCTAAGAGGCATGTTTTCAATTATTTACACAAATCCTGGTGTAATCAGTGTTTGATTTACAAATATTAAAACCCACAGTACTTTGCACAGAAAGTCTCCTCAATAAATTATAGTTGAATGAATTAATGAAGCATACACAGGTCCTTCAAAAATGTATAATAGGTCAGTCTTATGGCACATCCAGGCTAATGAGATACAGTGTACTCTGTGGGCTGGTTTATAAGTAAACCCTTAAAGGCGTAAATTCCAACCTTGCATATCTCAGTATAGCGGAGATGTGTTTCTGAAAATTTACTCACAAATCTTAATCCAATAATTTCTGTTGTAGTTTACATAGTTCATAGAGGTAATCTCAAAGACGATATATTGATTCTGACATAATACAACAAAATCAATGATTGCAGCCTTAAACTCAGTTTATAACAACATCCTAACAAAACATAAATAATCCTCAATAAATTAAATTAAGTAATATACAGTACCAGAAAATGTCAGCTGACAATGAGATGTGGAAAAGAAGCATATCTTCCTGGAAACTACTCAGGGATTGTTTGGTGGTGTTTTTCATCAAGAAAGGATATTCATTAGAATACAAATACACCTCTCTTCCTGTCAAGAAACCCCTGGAGTTCTTTCTAAGGCATTAGTCACTTTGTAGGCTTCTTCTGTTACACATAGTTACAATTTATTACAATAAAGTCTTCTGCCTTTCACTTAAAGGCTTTTTTTTCTTTTATTACTCTTCAGAGGAGCTAAATAGTAGTCCTGAGCTGAGGTTTTCCTGAAAACTACAAAAGTTCAGATAAGAAAATATAGACAGAGTTGTAGAAAAACTAACTCAGATCTTAAAACTAGAAAAACAAAAGGGAAGAACTAGTCAAGAGAGTTTCTCAGCAAAATGGCTAAAAGAATCAAAAAGGAACAGTGTGCAGGTAGTTGCTTCTAATACATCAGTGAAGATACAATGGAAATATCACTAGTGTAGAAAGAAACTTGCAGTGTTTTGCTATCTTAGAACAGCATTTAAATGTTCAAACATCTTTGCTTTTGTCTTATTATAATATCAATTGAAATTCAAGTAAAAAAGATGTCGAACTCATTTCCCATTGGTTTGTAAAAAACAATGAAAACCGGTTTTCCCTTTAACTTGAAGAAGACATCTTTAAAATAGTGACAAAATCTTCACAAGTATGACCCCTTTCTCCTTAACAGACGATGTTAAGTAAATAAGGAGTTTAATATAAATATTAAATAATTAAGTTAAAAGAAATAGTTCATATAAATAAATAAATATGACCCAATAGGCTTCTACAGTTCAGTTGAACGTTCTTTTAGTAGTACTGTGGGATTGATGTCATCTAGTCCCGAGTGGGAAGAGCTTACATTAATGGTGGCTGTCTTGGTGAGCTGTTGATCTTGAACACTGAATGAAGTAAAAGGACAGCCCTTCACATTCTTGCAGATGAGAGACTGAATTGAGGCAGTGTTGATGATTTTAAAACCTATGTCTCCACCAAAAGTGCTAGGCTTCCAGTACTCAGGAGAACATATGGGATTACCCATAAGTCCCTTCAAGGAGAATGGTGCTCCAAGTTCTACCATAGTCTCACCAAAAATGGCATCTGGGCGAGGCTTTTCTACCAAAAGGGCAGGATACAGCTCCATGGCGTCAATGTCACCATAGAGAGCTTCTAACTCCGCAGCCATTTCCTTCTCTCCTGCGAGGTGATAAGAGATACAACCAATGTACAACTTTACAAAAAAAAAAAAGTTTTAACCCTTTGCTTAATGTGCTTTCAGCTTCTCTGTTGTTCCCATCTGACCCTTTTAAAAAGTTTAGAAATTCTCACCTGTAAGTTCTTCAAATGATTGGTAGGGCTTCATCCTGAAGCGTTTGCGGTACTCATTAAGAGACTGGTATTTCATCTGTCTGCTCTGGTCAATTGAGGCCTTTGCTACTTGTTGTACTGCAGGTGAAACATTCCTGCCACCAGCAACCTGTGGGAAATGAATTAAATTGTGAAATTTAAAGATTTTAAGTCATATTTATGACTTCTATTTTAAAGGCATTCCTTGGGTACAGAGTTGGTAAGGCTGATGCTCCCAACTGAGACGTAACCTATTCAAGTTCGGAATATTTATTCCTTTTATTTATAAGATTCTGGAAAGTTTTTGAAAACATCTATTTTGTAAGGTGTGATTAGATATTATTATTTCATAATGGCAAACTAAAAGTTCAGGCTTTCCAAAAAAGGTGAGGCTTCTTATTTCAAAAAAATACTTTTATTAACAAAATCATTATCTTTAGGTAAGTTTAAGAAAGATTATTTCAGTGGTAGAAATCCCAGTTACTGAGTAGTCTCTTTTATATTTTGTTTTTCTGTAGTAATGCTTACCCTGCCAGCAATTTGCCTGCTGAATGATTCAACAAACTGGGTAAGTCCATGTCCCAATAATATAGAGTTGTTGTAGACAAACTGTTGATAGTTGTACTCCTGGTCATCAATTTGAAAGGTGTCAGGCAGAAGGGGATGCCAGTGGTAGAGTGTGTTAAACTCAGCAGCAATTCGGTTTTGGTACTGGAATTGTTGGTTGAAAAGCAGCTCTGGGTCGAACTTCAGTTTGAAGTGATAGCCACTCAAGTGCTGCACATAGTCTTCAATCACAATCTTAATAGTTTCTCCTATTTGCACAAAATAATTTAGAACATTAATTGTTTATGATCACAATCTTTCAAGCAAGTGAAGTGCAATTTTCTTAGTTCACTATTCTTTCACTTCTATTTTTTTCTTTTCACTATCAAAACAAAAGGTAGTTATATTGCCATGCTCAAGGATTGAATTAATATGAAGCATGTGATGTTCCATTCACTACATTTCCCCAGAGTCCCTTAAAAGACAGTGAAGGTAACACGTTAGTTTTCTCTGGGGAAGAGGGTTTTATTTCAATTATTTTCTCTTCTTGCTTACCTATCAGTATTAGCCTGCTCGTCTGGAATAACTGCTCATCGTCCCACTCTGGATGCTCTTGTTTAAGTACATCACATACTCTGTTATGTTCCCGAAGCCAAATTGTGGCATACATCATCAGACCAGGCACCAGACCGAAGACCTCCTGGCCCACAGCAAACTGCAGATGTTCAGGGACGTGAGGTGGGTAGATCATCTTGACTTGAGTATCTTTGACTGTGGGAGGATACATCTCTCCATCAACTATCTAAAAATAACAGTAATAAATAAACATTCATAAAAAAAGAGTTAAGAAACAAATTTTAATCATTAGACATTTTTAAATATAGGTAAGTGGTGAATCATAATTCTTAATATGCAAATGGAACAAACCTGATATTTCATTTTTCCATCCTTGAAAAGGCGTAGTTTATGCTGTCTATCCAAAGTTTCACCATAAACATGATTTAAGTCCACCTAGAAGATTATGGAAAAATTTTAATTCGTTACTGTTGTAGCTCTTCCTATATAAAGTGCCTATGATATAATTTATCATTAAATAATTTGATGATTTACTTGCTTTAAAATTTTTTAATAAAATACATTTTTTTACAACCACAAATAAACTTGTTTAACCATTGAAGCTACATATATATATATTATATAATATATATATGTAATCTTCTGTTTAAAGGTATTAGTATCTCATATGGTGCTTATATCATATGCTTCACTATAATTATGTTTTTTAAAAAAGCATCAGAAAAATTCCTATTGATATAAAATTATTATCAATAAATTGAAGTTATATCATTGAAATCCAAGAGATAATAATGTCCAGAAATCTCACCTTATAATATTTAAAGTAGCATAATCAGGTTACAAATATGTTTTTGAAGATACAACTTTTGCAGTGTTAATATTTTAAATAAAAAACATTAGAGCCAAATTACAAATAATATCTGTACATATGTATGCATGTGTGTTTGTGTGTGTGTGTGTATACATATGTGTACATGTGTGTTTTTACTAAACCAATAAATTAAAATGGAAACTCCATTAAGGTCTTTATAGATAGGAAGCTGAATTACTTGGCGTGTCATATATATATATGGCCTTTAATATTAGTACTTTACTATGATTGTCTATAATTCTGATTTAACTCTGTCTTACCCCATGGCCCAGTCCTTTGGTGAAAGCTGGTCCTCGCTTATGATCTGTCTTGAAAAATTGATGTGTGAAGTGCTGGGCAAAGAATGCAAACATCATATTTGTGCCCTGGGGGTCAGGGATGAACTTTCTCCTTAGAAGAAATTTTTCCACTATCTCTTTTGAATCAGGAAGCTCTTTCTTCCCTAAAAAACAAGAAAGCTAAGGTAAGAATTCATCTATATATTCAAGAAAACAGATAATGACTGTCTGTTTACCAGGACCTTCTTCATTTACAGGAGAAATACAATTGTGAATAGGATCATAATATAAATGGAAGTTTTAAGATATGGGACAAATTATTATTGAATGAATCTATCTATTTTGGTGAACTTCTATTAATTCAGTTTTAATGAAAAGAATTTGAAAACACTAAGACAAAATGCCCATTCACTTTCATGGAACAGTTTTACATAGATTTATACTTTCAAAGAAATCTCCACTGATATCCATAAAAAGGAAAAAAGACTTTTACTAACAAATAAATGACAGTTTAGGGTTGGATATTTAGGTTGCGATCCAATCTCCATTGCAATGATACATCTCTAACTGCTTCCTCTCACTCACCTTTCACACCCATGGGTGTTGGGCAGTTGTCAGCCACAGGAGGAAGAGCTCTGGTATAATAGGAGAGATTAGAAAAGGCTTCCCAGCTTTTATAGCCATAGTGTACATTGTAAGTTGGTGGGCTGTCAATCAAATGTGATCTGGCTGGAATTTTCAAGATAAAAAATTGTTTTACTTTTCTCATACGCAAGACAAATCAGTGTTCATTTTTATTGTGAAATATGCAGTTTGAAAATTTTCAAACCTGAGACTGAATTTACTTGAAACAAAGTTACTCTATGTCAAAACAATTACACCCTAAAGTCTAACTGCCACTTGTCCTCAAAAAGACGAAAGAATGACTCATTGAAATGCATTTTCGATAAAATATATATACTTTGTACAAGACATTATGGTCTAGCCATTTTGATTTTCCAATAAGCATCCACTTACTGCTTAAAGAGACTTATGACAGGAATATCTGCACAGGGCACTCATTTTAGAAATAAAGTTATTTTCTTAACGACCCAAATCCAATTTAATCATTTATTTCATGAGTGCAATCCTGTGACTCATGGGCATTCAATAAACAACTGGACCACACTTTCTTCACAAATTCACAAGAACAGTGAAGGTTAGACGAGATGTGAAGGATTGTACATAGAACTCTGACTGAGACAGAACTTAATAAACTGGATGGGACTGAGATGACATTATTTTTGGCTACTGAGGTAGAAGACAAACTAAAATGGTACATTTAATGTCATTTTGACAAGGTTAAAATATGGTTTGGGATTAGGTTTAATAATCTAAAGTATTCTAAGGTACATTTTTCTTTGAGGAAGCTAAAAACCTTAGAAAGAGACTTGTACTTACATGTCAACACATATTTCATGATTGCATTTCTCAGGAAGGGAATGTCATTGACGATGTTCCAGACCCCCTTGAAGTGGGTAAGTATGTAGTGCACTGTGTTTGGAGTGGGCTTCAGCAGTAATTTTATTCTTGTCAGAAATTCAGCTGCAATAAGAGATAAAAAGAAGGGAGAGGTTTACAGGCCACGTTGTAAGACACAAGTGTGTAAAATGATCACTGTATGTATATCCCCATCCCAAGTAAGAACACCTGAGGTCAGACTTACGTGTTGAGCAGTTTTCACCATAGAATCCTGTTCGGGTACAGTCACACTTATACTGGTCAAATCCTGCGCTCATACATACACCACGGTTTTGACATGGGTTCGAACAGCAAGGATTTGCTAAAAGGACAGTAAATAGCCATTCTTCAGCATTTTATCTTGGCTTAAACATTTGTTTTACTTACTATGAGGCAACTTTACAGTAATCAATTCAAGAAATATACAGGTAGTCATGGGAAAACAATTTCTTAGACCTGCCTCACATAATGGTTATAATGTAGAAATACCAACTTCCTATTCTAAATAAGGGTAACAGTATTCAACTAAGGAATCATGTTGATAAGCTTTTTTCTTAGTAACTTTTTAGAAGTTCAAATTAGCATTTTTAAGATGCTCATATAAGTAAGTAACACTTTCAAAATTAAAATGGCTAGATCTGGGAAATTAACCAAAATGTAGGCAAAATTTCAAAGTAAAAGCAGCTTGCTTTTAAAAATATTTTGCTTGTTTAAAAAAAATAATCTGGGCTCACCTGGGTCAGAAAAGTACTAATTAGGTATTTAAAACAATAACTCCCATTCAATAACAGTAGGCACCACATACAAACATTTCACATACATTGATCAGACCCTGTCTTATAATGACAACCTGCAAATTAGTACCACCATTCCTATTTAGCAGGTGAGAAAAGTGAGACCCAGACCGGTTAAGTAACTGGCCCAAGATGATCAGAGCTGGTGACAAAGTTGGGATAGCCACCCAGTTCTTTTGGACTTAAATGGTCCAAGCTCTTTACAAAGTCACACAGCCTCTTTTCGGATAGTATTCAGAGTACCGGGATGACGAGAGAGGTGAGAGCCGAAACGCGGCCCCGGCCGGAGTGCACCTAGTTGAGGAGCCCGGGTGTGGGCGCCAGGTACCCACCTGCGTGGCAGAGCGCCAGGGCGGCGCACAGCAGCAGAGCGCGGGCGAGCATCTCCGTGGCGGGCGTGGCGTTGCTGGTTGCGCTAGGGGCTGCGGAGCCGGAGGTGGCGCTGTGCGGAGTCCTGGGTGCTCCGGACGCTCGCTGTAAGGCGTTTGACAACTGGAGACTAACGGAGAGAACCTTGCTTTTATGCTAGCCGACTAAGCCACGTGACGGCATGACTGTTGCTTTCCGGCTTTCCTTAACTCACCCCCTCCACCCCACCAACTTTTTCTCCCCCTCTTTGCTTAAGTAATTGCGTAAGAACCGGGTGAGGGCAGGATTTTTACACACGCAAATGAAAAAAATCGGAAACCCGGAAAACTGCCCTCGGCTTTCCCAGCGGGTGCAAAACGGACTGGCCCGCTCCTTGCCCAGACCTCCCTGCTCCCCTCCGCAGGTCCTCCGTCCCGGGCGCTCAGGTTTGCGCCGTATTCCTCTCCCCTCCCGGTGTTTGACCCAGCGCTTTCCAGTGCAGAACCCCTTGGGCAGGAAGGGAAGACATTAGGCTTCCTCTCCGGGAATCCGAGCGGCCGAGAGGTCCCGGCGCACAGGGAATCCCCTTGCGCGCTACCGCCCGGGTGTCTGGTCCCTCCGTCTTAGCGGGGTCGAGGAAGTCACAGTCTGGACAGACCAGACAGTCATGTTTTACCCACGTCACGTATTTCAGACGTGTCATGCTTTTAGTGACGACCCTTAACCTAGTTGTGTACGCAGCACATACACGTATACCTTGAATATTTTTTAAAAGTTTATTTGTAGGGATGAAATATAATCTCTATAGTCAGTGTACATACCTGTAAATTATAGCCAAATTGTCTTCAGCATGAGAAATACTGTTCTCCAAACCACCACCTCCTCTTTGCTTCTTGTTAAGAGAGAAAAAGTAAATTCGCTTCTAAAATACTGCTCCTAAACTGTTATCCTTTAGACAATTTGAGCTCGAGCAATAACCACTCTAGTGTTTCCTCTACTCTGACGAATAAAGGGAAGCAGAGGTGTCCAAGACGTGCATGGATGCTCAATTTCCAAAATACCTGCTTTAATGCATCGCTTTCTCTGTGGAGTGGTTTCCATCATTTTGGTCACCGGAACTTCACGGGAGACCCAAGTGAAAGGAAGCTGATTTTAAAAATTTGCTTTTTCTGTTCACTTTTCTAAGATAATGATTTGTGACAATGTGTCTAAGTACAACATTACATTTACGTTTCAATTGCCTGGGCTTATTAGGGCTAATTATCCTCATTTTGGAGCGTACTTTGATAAAGAATTGCATGGAATGGATGGATGTAAAGGTGAGGTAATTTTGACTATTTTGAATTTCATCCTCCTTTGCTTTTGTTTAATATCTATCTTTGGGTAGTGGTAGGGAGGGGTGTGTGAGGGTGTATTACTAAAAAATAAAACTAGCAGCAGCAAACTGGAGAATAAAAGGTTTAATTAAGTCATACATTATTAGTATTAATGGAAAAGGATAGCAGAAAATCTGAAATAAAACTATGTCAGATACCTCAGTTTGTAGAAGTCTTAAAGAGAAGAGATTCACTTGGATTTTTTTAAACCATTTTGCTTAATGTACACATTATCTGATTTCATCTGAGACACACAGATGACTAAAATTCCATCTCATTCAGGAAGCCTTTCTCCTCTAGTCATATTTAATCATTCCACTTGTGACACTCCCATTTCTTATACTGAGTATTACATGGAATTTCAACTAAAAGCATAGATTAAAAAAATTCCTTTTAATAATTCCAATTTTCTTTTTCACTTTACATAAGTAGGTTGTATCTACTCAAATTTCAGGTTAATATTTAGGACTACTAACTGCGGGGCTTGCTTATATGCCATGTAAGAATCCATACTTTGATAGTGTACCAAAATTTTACATTGTAACCCTGAATTCATTTTGAAGTCATTATTGTTATCCTCCTCATTAGATCTTAATTGTTTACCGACTGTGTATGGAAGTGTGTTCTGTTGTTTGCAAAGAGACCGAATTCGAAGGTGACACAAAACAGGGCATGGAGAATAATCACATTCAGTCAACTGGAACTTTAAACTCCATCTCATAGTGGAAGTCCAGTCAAAAACATCTCTGGTTAAACTACCTGGTTTAATCTGTAACTTCTATGGCGCAATACAATGGAGAGAGTTCCATGTACCTATGCAGTCAGAAAATAATTCTCTTTTTGACTCAGAAGTAAATGACACTTTGGGGCACAGTTTAGAAAGGAAACCTAAGTATAGACTTGGGAAAAAACATGAGAAAAAATTATTTATTAAATAAATTTTCAAGTCTGAAACAATAAAATAGAATGAATAGTATATTTTGGGTTGCTGGACATGGGACGATATTGAATGTCCCAAACCAAATCAAAATGACTCAACCAGTTTTATGTGGAAAAGTAGTATGATTATTCTGCCATGATATATCACATCATTAAAAAAAAAAGGTTTTGATTATGTAAAAGTTATAACTCACTTTTGTATATATTTAGTGTTCTGGTGTATATTTTAGACAAATAATACATCTGTTGTACAAAATTTCTTTTATTAACTTCTAACATTTGTTGAGAAGTTCTCTGTGTGAAGGGAAAATAAGAAAGCATATAAAAATTCTTCCAGAGCATTCCACTGAGTTTTACTGCCCCCTTCTGCTCCTTGAATTTTTATCAGCTTAATTTCCTCTATGATTCTGAATATCTGTAGGTAGATTTTGTATCTGATGTTATAATGTTATTAGAAGTCCACAGGTGCAGTGCTCATTTTAGACTTAACTTTCATGAATATACTGAAAAGGAATGAAATATTTATTAGTTGAAGTGATAAGCCATTCATATGAGTTAAAAGAAAATACATAATAAAGACTCTTAAAATCCATTATTCTGAATGAATTAACATTTTTAAGACATTTCTTATTGCTTTGAGCAGGATTCTTCCACACACACATGGAAGGGTGATCATATCCACTATTTCAGGCCAGGAGCTTCTTTCCATTTCCTTCCTTTCTGTTTTGGTTTAGTGATTCATTCAGAGAAAATGAAAATCGCCCCTTGTCTTTTTCATTCATGGCATTCTGGCTAAAAAAACTTTTACCATCTTGGATTACAATTACTCTCAAAGGTATTTTAGCCACAGAGTATGTGTATTCCTTGAAGGGCAGAAATGAATTTATAAAATACCTCTACTTTAGTCATTTAGTAAATCCTGGTTACAAACCCATTCCTGGCTACACAAGATAGAAGTGTTGAGGTTATAAACAAAAGCATAATAATATTTTTAATTAAAAAAATCAATCTTTGTCAGATAAACCAATGACTACCTAATGATATCCATTTCAAAGTTTTATAAAAAATTAATCTCCTTTCTTTTCCTCAAGTAATTAAATTCCCTTATTTTTCATGGTTGTATATCAAAACTATGCAGATGAGACAAAGCAGGTTGAACATGGTCCCTGTTTTGTAACTAGGAATTTCAAAGGGTATAAGGATGTACAAGAGAAAGCGAATGAGGTGAACTGGGGTGGGCACAGTGAAAACGCTCACCGATTAAATATCAAGCTAAGGACTTCCAGTTTCTGAATCATCATATGTAAGGAGCTTAGAAGTTGCTGCTCCATCCTAACAACAATAATCTGAACAAACTGAAAACTCAGCACTTAGATACCTCAGACAAATGAGGTGACAAGATAAAATGTTGCCCCATTCCCCACCACCACCAAATTGGAGAGCTAGGCCATACAGAAAAGCACAATTTACCAGAGCAGAAAAACTCCATGGAAACAAGTACCTGGGTCAGAAAACTGCAAAAATAACTGATGAATTGCTGGAGGCTCAAGGTGGACATGTCTGAGAGTTAAAAATGCCACTGGGGCCCCCACACTTTTGTGAGTTTTACTTCCTGAAGCTCTGCCAGGTTCTCACAGTGAATATCAGAAAAAATACCTCCTTGGGGCATTGGCAGGGGAATGGGGAAAGTTAACCATTTTGAAATATACCAGAGCTTTCTGTGCTTATCAATAAGGCCTGCACTCAAGGGAAATTATTTTACCAGAGCCGAAACTTCTAGGATTTTGTCAGAGCCTAGCTAGATCTGGGGGAAAGAAAATACCCAACTCCAGCCCCCTCTAACTACCTGTCCTGACTAAGACATGGAAGAGACACTTGTGACATTTATAGTTCAGAAGCACAGACTCACTAAAAGACTTAAGCCCTACCCATAGGACTATAGAACACTGCCCCTCTTCCATGCCTTACCAGCACATCACTAAAGGCTTATATACCAGCATTCTTTTCACCCAGTACACCATGTTGGCTTTCAACAAAAATTACAGGGTATAGTGGAAGGCACAAAACACAGTTTGAAGAGACAGAAGAGATCAGAATAAGATTAAGATATAGCAAAGATGTTGTAAATATCTTGAAAGAAGCTAGAGGGAAAAAACACCTTACTATAAAGGAACAAAGGTAAAAATTATACCCTGCTTCTCCTCATAAACCATGAAAGTGAGAAGAGAATAGAGTAAAAAATGTAAAGTGTTGAGAAAAAGATGCACCAACCTAGGATTCTGTATCCTGGGATGTTAGCTTCCAAAGTAAAGGAAAAAAATTTTCCCAAGCAAACAAAAATTAAGAGAATTTGTGGCCAGTAGATCTGTCTTGCAAGACATGTTAAAAGAAAGTTTTTCACAGAGAAGAAACATGATATGTCAAGAACTCAGACAAAGGAAGAACATTAGAGAAAATTAAGTGAAGGTAAAATAAAAACTTTCATTTTTCTTATTCTTAATTGATCTAGTAGATAACAGTTTGTTTAAAATAATAACAGCAAAGTGTATTTGAAAATTATAACTTATGTATAAGTGAATTGAATGACAGCAGTGATATAAGAGATGAGAAGGAGGAATTTTGAATATTTTGTTATTGTGGAACACTTGCACTGTCCATGAAGTGGTGTAATGTTATTTGAAAGTGGACTTAGATTAGTTGTAAATATAGATGGTATACTCTGGGGTAACCACTAAAAATTTTTTCTTTGTAAAATTTTACAAAATCTTCAATTAAAACCACAGTTAGCAGAAAAAAAGAATGGAATACAAAAATAGAAACCGAAAACAAGGGCAACAAGTAGAAAACAGTAACAAACATGGTATATATCAATCCAGCTATATCAATAATCACTGTAAACAACAATGGTATAAATACATCAATTAAGATACAGAGATTATCAGAGTGGATCAAAAAAGAAGACCCAATTGTATGGTTTCCACAATAAACCCACCCTAAATATAAAGATACATATAGATTAAAAGTAAAGGGATGGAGAAAGATATACCATGCTAACACTAATTAAAACAAAGAAGTAATAGCTATATTAATTTTAGAACAGACATCAGAGCAAGGAAGACCATGGGTCAGTTCTCCAAGAAGACATAACAGTCCTTAATGTGTACATGCCTAGCAACACAGCATCAAAACATATGAGTCAAAACCTGATTGAACTGCAAGGAGAAATAGATAAATTTACTATTATAGTTGGATACTTCAACACTCCTTTGTCAAAGATAGATCCAGCGGCAGAAAATCAGCAAGAACATAGCTGAACTTAATAGTAATCAACTGGATATAATTGGCATCTATAGACTACTTATTTCAGCAACAGCAGCATATACATTCCTTTCAAGGCCAAACAGAAAATCCACATAGACCACATTCTGCACCATTAAAAAATAACTTAACAAATTTATAAATCATACAATGTATGCTTTCAAACCATAGTGGAATTAAACTAGAAATCAATAACAGAAAGATAACTGGAAAATCCCCACGTACTTGGAGATTACACAAGACACTTTCAAATAACTCATGGGTCAAATTAGAAATACCAAAGAAATTTTAAAGTATTTTGGAGTAAGTTAAAATGAAAATATAATTTAAAATTTTGAGGTTCAGCAAAAAAAGTGCTTAAAGGGAAATTTATAACGTTGAGTATATATATTAGAAAAGATTGAAGGCTTAAAATTAATAATCTAAGTTTCCACCTTAGGAAACTAAAAAAAGAAGAGCAAATTAAATCCAAAGAAGCAGAAGGAAAGAAATAACAAATATGGAGCAGAAGTCAATGAATTTGAAAACAGGAAATAAAGTCAATAAAACCAAAAGCTGTTTGTTTAAATGATCAATAACATCAGTGTCTTTAGCTAGCCTAAGAAAAAAGAAAGAAGATTTAAATTATTTATATTAGAAATTTCAAAAGGGACATTACTATAGATCTCAAAGACATTAAAAAGATAATAAATGAATATTATAAACAACTTTATGACCACAGATTTGATAACCTACATTAAATGGACTAATTTCTTAAAAGGCACATCTGCTAAACTCATACAAGAAGAGTTAGACAATATGAATAGGCCTATATCTACTAAAGAAATGGAATCACTTATTAATAACCTTCCAAGACAGAAAGGACTAGGACCAGATGGATTCACTGGTTATTTCTACCAAACATTAGGGAAGAAATTATACTAATTCTCTACAATCTCTTCCATAAGACAGAAGCAGAGGGAATACTTCCTAACTCAATCTATCAGACCAACATTACTTGAATACCAAAACCACACACAAAGACATTACAAGAAAATAAAACTACAAACCAATATCTCTTATAAATACAGGTACAAAATTTTGCCACAAAATATTAGCAAATCAAGTCCAGTGATACACTATGACCAAGTGGAATTTATCCCAGACATGCAAAGCTAGGATCTAACAAAATATGTATTAAATCTTATAAAGTGAACAAAGTCTTGATGAAGGAAGTCAAAGGAGAACAAAATAAATGGGGAAATACTCCATGTTGATGCTAGAAAGATTCATTATTGTCAAGATGTCATTTCTACCCAACTTGATTCATAGATTTAGTGTAATCCGAATCAAACTCCTAGTGAGTTATTTTGTGGCTATAGACAAATTGATTCTAAATATTATATCAAAAGGGAAAAGACCCAACTCCACCAGCTCAATACTGAAGGAGAAGAAAGTCATGGGACTTATTGTACAGCTACAGTAATCAAGACAGAGTGGTATTGGCAAAATAATACACAAATAGATCCACAGAACAAAAATGAGAGCCCAGAACAGACCCACATAAACAGCCAACTGATCTTTGACAAAGGAGCAATAGCTATGTAATAAAGAAAAGAGTGTTTTCAACAAAGGATGCTTGAACACGTGAACATTCACATTTAAGAAAAGAACAATCTAGACACAGATCTAATTTTCTCCACAAAAATTAACTCAGAGCTAAATATGAAATGCAAAACTGTAAATGATAGTTATAGAAGAAGATATAGAAGAAAATCTAGATGACCTTTGTCCTGGCAATAACTTTTTAGATACAATACCAATGGAATGATCCATGAACTCATAAATCATTGATAATATGGACTTTACTAAAATAAAAATTTTGCTCCGTGAAAGAAACTCTCAAAATGATGAGAATAAAAGCCACCAACTTGGAGAAAATAATTGCCAAAGGCACATGTGATAAAGCATTGTTATCCAAAATATACAAAGAACTCTTAAAACTCAACAATAAGAAAAGAACCCAGTCAAATATGGACAAAATATCTGAACAGATACCTCACTAAAGAATATATTCAGATGACAAATAAGCATATGAAAAGATGCTCTATATCATATGCCACCAGAGAAATGTAAATTAAAGCAACAATGAGATGCCACTACACACCTGTTAAGAGTGGCCAAAACCAGGAACACTGAGAGCAAATGCTGACCAAGGATGTGAAGTAACGGGAACTTTCATACATTGCCGATGGGAGTGCACAATGGTACAGCCACTTTGGAAGACAGTTGGACAGTTTTTTATACAACTAAACATACTCTTACTAGATGATCCAGAAATCACACTCATTATTTACCAAAATGAGGTGAAAACTTATGTTCTCACTACAGATGTTTCTGGCAGCTTTATTCATAATCACCAAAACTTGGAAGCAAGCAGGGTATCTTTCAGTAGGCGAATGGATAAAGTGTGGCACTTTCAGATAACAGAATGTTATCCAGTGCTAAAAAGAAAGGAGCTATCAAGTCATGACAAGACATGGAGAAAATTTAAATGCATATTACTAAGTGAAAGAAGCCAATCTGAAAAAGGCCACACACTGTATGATTCCAGCTATATGATATTCTGGAAAAGGCAAAACTATGGAGCCAGTAAAAGAGTTGTGGTTGCCAGGGCTTAGGGGAGAGGGAGAGAATGAAAAGGCAGAGCACAGCAGATTTTTAAGGAGATGAAACTATCCTCTATGATACTACAGTGGTGGATACGTGTCAGTATACATTTGTCAAAACCCATAAAATGTACATTACCAAAAGTCAACCTTGAGATAAACCACAGTCAGTATACATTTATCAAAACCCATAAAATGTGCATTACCAGAAGTCAACCCCGAGAAAAACCACAGGCCATGGAGGATAACCATGTGTCAATGTAGGTTCATCACTATAACAAATGTACCACTCTGGTGTGGGATGTTGATAGTGGGGAAGGGTGTGCCTGTGTGGGAACAGAGGGTATATGGGAACTCTCTACCTTCTGCTCAATTTTGCTGTGACTGAAACTGCTCTAACAAAGAAAGTTTATTGACTTGAAAAAAGAACCTCAGCCTATTAACAAGGGCTTGTGATTTTAGCTGTTTTCTGTTTTCCTTGTTCATGTACATAATAATTCTACTCCCCTCACAGATGTTTCACTTCATTTTTGGTAAAATGTGAGGAAGCAGCCTCCACCATGAGCCATGAGACTGTTTTGCTGAAGGCAACACATGTTTGTTTGCTGGTAAAAATCTTCAAAGTTGAATGCTTCAGGCTGAATAATATCAGATGCTCGTTTCTTAACTACAGTCTAACTCTACCTTAGGGACAATGATTTCCTTGCAGATACTGGAAGAATTTAGTCCTCCTCTCATTCTTCTCATATCAGAGATAACATTCACATGGGCCTCTTTCTCCCTTTCTTGAAATGCTACTCCCTTGTCTTAGTGTTTTGCATCCTCTCCAGTTCCTTCAATAAGACCTTCAGGGTTTCTTGCTTCTAAAGCTATATTTCAACCCTGTAATCTAATCTGAATCTCAAACTTGTTCTTCCAACAGTCCCCTGGAACTTTTCAGATGACCATACTGAAAAACAAACTTGTCCACAATAAAAAATTTTCCTTTACTGTTCCTCATAGAGTTGGCAGGCTCACAATCCACCCAGATTCATTATTTATTAGCATTTATTAGCATGTCATGTGTTACCTGCATATTTTATCTGTCTTCCTCACCAAATATGTAAATTCCATGAGGATAGAGGTTTTGTCTGCTTTTTTTCACTGTTATATTCCAAGTGCCTAGACCAGTGCTGCTAGCAATCAATAAATATTTATTGAAAAATGGGTGAGTCTATCTTGTGTGAAATCACTTAGATGACTTTCATTTCACTTTCTGGTCATTTCCTAAGATTAGAATTTCCAAACCAAAGGTATCTGCATTTTACAGCTCTTTTGTTAAGTGGAATGGTTATGACACACACTGCCAGTCATCAGGCTGTGATGCCGGAATTGCTGTGCTCATCTTGTACAAGTCAGTGATTAAAGAAAGGCATGTTACAAAGAACCTAGGTTCTTGATGGCGTTATTGAGATGGAGTCCGAATTGATTTCTTCCAGAGTTTGCTCTACCTATCGGTTTTTTTATTAATTGAGTTCCAACAGCTACGCATCACATAAGCAGTTGGGCTGAACATACATTAATTTTAATATTCCTAGTTTTTAAACAGATAATCTTAAAAGTGATGTTAGCCATTACATTCCATCTGTGAAGTCTAACAGCTTCTCATTGCTCCTGAAATAAAATCTAAATTCTTTATAATGGTCCAGAAGGCCCTATCTAACTCTCCAAATTTTTCCCATATAACTCTTTCTCCCTCACTGTGATCCAGTCACAGTGGGCTTTATGTGTGTTATCACATCTAACTTTTTGCTGCCCAAAAGACTTTGCACTCGCTGTTTGTCTTTACCCAGAGTAGTTGGCCTCTGAGGTGGAATTTCCATATTCTCATCCATCAGTTCAAATACTGTTTCTCTCAGTTACTCTCTCCATTGCATATTCTTGTTCATTTTCTTCATTGTATATTTTACAATCTAATTTTTAAAGTTTATTTACTTATTGTCTCCCTCATTCTCTTTAATGTTCTCATGATGAGCAATATTCCTTGGATCTTCAGTTCACTGTTATATCTCTAATACCTAGTACAATATCTAGTATATCTACACAATTCATGGTTTGTGCTCAAAACATTTCTTGAACACATGAATAGGGATATATGATGGTCAAGACAAAGGTAATATAAAAAAATGTTGACGAGATAGAATCACTTTAAATACTTCTGTACTTTTTAAATGCCCCCAGTAAACAAAATTAAAAGGAAAATTACACTAAAGAAATTTATTGGTCAAATAATTACAATATTTATTAAATAAAGAATATGAAATGGATAAAAAAAATCAAACACACCAATAGGTAAACAAGCAAAAGCCATGATCAATTAATTCAATAAAGAATTGCTTAGTATTCACTGAACAAAAAAGCAAATAAATGAAAATAAAATCAAGAGATCATTTTGCTTGAAAAAGTAATAATTTTAGCAATAAAATAAATACTATTAATAGTATTCATGTATTATCAGTATATGCCGAGAATTGTTAATCTTTTTACATCTATACATACATAGCCGTAATGTAATGAAAATGATCTCTGTTAGAAATGTTCAAGGAACAGCAAGAAGGCCAGTATGCTGAGTGGGAAGGGAGTCTAGAAGATACAAGATATGGGATCTGAGAGACAGTGGCATCTGGTAGTTGGTATGCACTTAATTAATGCTTCTTTAGGAGTGACTAATGCTTAGTGGTGGGACTACCATAATTATTTTCATCTTTTTGCTAATCTATAGTTCTATATTTTCTAAATGAATACTTACTATTTATATACTAAAGGATAAGTATTTTAATAAAAATTTATTTAGAAATTCAGTGTCACTAAGAATGTGAGATAGTAGATTGTGTTCTGTTATCTACTGCGTTCATAGATACAAGGCAGGTTCTTTTCAGTACATTTATTTCTTCCTTCCATTTTCTTATTATGTACTCACTTCCACAGCCTAATCTGATGTGATCTGATATATTTAAATCTTCTTTATATCAATGCCCCATTATTTTCAACATAGTTTAGTGAAAAAAGTATTTAATTTGAGAGACTGTCCTTACAACCTTGGACAAGTCATATTTTTGTTATTCCTCAGTTTCTTCAGCTACCATACCATAAGTTGGTATGGAGATAAATAAAATATATGGACTCCTTTGAATCATCAGAAGGCGCCTAAATCCAATATAGATAGGTGTCCTGAAATCCATGACTTTAAATGCAGTCTGGTCATTACTGTGAGCTGCCATTGAACTTTGCATGCTATTACATTTTTCAGTCATTCTTTCTCATCTCGGTTTTACACTTTGAGCTATTCTCTGATCAATCTTTGGGCTGCTGGCTGTTGTAAAAAAATTTGTCTTCTATGGAGATGATCATAGGGCTGATATGACATTCAACAGTCCAGAGCATGTCTCCTTTTTGTGGCTTAGTTTGATTCCATTTTAGTATTATCTGAAGAGTTGGAAATAATGTTTTTAACTCTACATTCTTCATTTGGCATTTAAGCAAAACCTTAGTCTGTAAATCAGCTGTTTTCACTTATAAGTGATGCATGTAATTCATTTTAGAAGCAAATGGAAAAAAAATCTATTTAAAGAAGATGCTTGCCCCCAACTTCCCTACCAATTCTTTTGTGTAAAAAATAATTTAGAAAAACAAAACAAAAATTGTAAAGTGACTTAATGGGTGCATTTAGTATTTATTAAGCCATTTATTGGTGGTTTCCAAAATTTAACTTCAAGTAATCTCACCTAATACATTAGGCTAAATCTCTTTTTTCTATTTCTTAATTGTACATAATATCTGTTCTTTTTGATTGCTGGGTATATTTCACAAAATACTTACTAGATGTCTTCTGTGTAGAAGATAGAAAGTTTATATATGATTTATGAGTAAACATGCCAATGGGGGTAGTTGTAAATATCTGGCTTATAGTAATTACTCAAAATGACATATTGTATCTGGCTTTCATTCTTCTGTATTCTTGGAACCATGTTCACTCAGTCATTTACTTGCATTGTATTATCATTGATTACCAAAAATAGGAGGTACAAATTTCTAATTATAAAAGCAATTAGTCATGGGAATGAAACTATGGCATAGAGAATATAGTCAATATTATAACATTTTTGTATGTTGATAGATGGTAACTACACTTTGTGGGGAGCATTTTGTAATGTATTTAATTTTTGAATCACTGTTGTACACCTGAAACCAATATAATATTGTGTATCAACTATGTTTCAATAAAAAATGATCATATTAAAGGGCCATTCTTATTTTATAGAGGAAATGGGCAGAAGATAAACGTAAGGAAGAAATGCATATACTTACAAGTTGAAGTAAGATATATGAAGGTCTTGAACAATATTCAGGATTGAGAATTGCAGGTCGGTCAAGGAGGTCTCTTTATGCTGATACACACAACTTCGTTCTCTGGTGAACTATATTACAAATAAATGAACCATTAAAATGCACCATATGTGGCAGTTTGAATACAAATTTTTTGAGCTTAAAATAAAAATCTCTGTAGTAAGAAGACAAAGTTAAGACACTCACTCATGTCATAAATGTCATACCTTCTTTTGTACTGTTTAATAAAAAACACTTTAAATATTATTATCCGTGGAGTTGTCACACTTCTCTAGGCTAATAATTGTTGACAAGGGGAAATATCTAGTATCAAATGTTTATTGTATTGCAGCAATTTAAAATAATTTAGAGAAATGTCAGGATTATGGTGCCTTCATGAACATGTGTGTAACTATTCATTCTGTTATAGCGTTTATTGCAAATCTATTTGAAGTGAGGCATATTGGAGAGTGTAATTTAATCTTCACAACAGCTATGAATGATGCATATTTTAAAGTCTGTTCTACAGATGGTAACACTAGGTCTCAGAGGGGACCAAGGCCACAGAGCTAGTGAATTATAAGCCTGAGATTTAATTATTTACATATTTGTTCTTCCAACTGTACAAAATAAGCTACCTAGCAACAGAAAGACTCTGTATGGTTAAGAGTATGGGCTCTGGATTTAGGTTTTGCTAATTTCTGGAGTCTAGCCTTTGAAAAAATACAACTTTTCTTTCCCTTAGTTTTCTCATCTGTAAGTGGGGATAAACATACAGTAATACATGGGAAACACACGGAACATTGCCTAGCACATAGTCAATGCTGTGTGAGTCTTAGGTGTTTTATATTTATATATATATATATTTAGATATTATTAATATTCATTCCAGATGAAATCCATCTTACTCTCTCTGTATGCAAGCCCTGGGCAAGGAACTTAAATATGTGTTGTAATGTCCTTAGTGTTTAGCATCTCTGCATTCGTGGAATGGTGTGACAGGTACAACTGCTCTAGGAAATGGCTTCTAATACTTCCAGTTAAAGTCTCCCATGGAAGAGATTCGAGGAAATTAATACAATGTAATATTGATTTGAGGATCACATCAGGCTTTCCTATAGGAAATGTCTCCTATATCAAATACCCAAGTGTGTTCAATGTTCATTATTGGTAATGACATGTAAAATTTTCAGAATTGTTATATAATATAGGAAAATACAAAGTTTCTTTTGTAATGAGTGGTGAGGTTTCAGAGAATGTCAAGTTTTCATCTGCAGGGATTAATTTTTTATATTTTTTGAATAGGTAACAACCAGGCTGTACAAGAGAGGGGCTTCTCCCAGTGCCTCGGAAAGAAGTTATGCCAGTGATGGACACTAAAAGCTTGAACTCTGTTATCTTCACAGTAAATCAGCTTTGGGGTAGTTTCACATGAAAAAAACCTAAAAACAAAAAACAGTGCATATACATTTTTCTGATCTTTTTAGATACTTTAATTGCTGTGTTTTAGAATTTAGTTTGGCTAATAGGATAAAAAAGAATTTAAGATTGTAGAGTGAGAAATGAGTGGTCGTGGTTTTCTTTGTTCCTTATTCAGGAACTAGGTGTCCAATCCAAGTTTGCCATTTCACAGATTCACAGTAGTAGGTGAGAAAGGAAATCAAGATGATGTGAGCAATTCTATCACAGTGGCTAGAAAAATTAATTCAGTTCATGCCTTACTAAAGGCATTCAGCAGAGGTAAGGAATATCTGTTGGAGATGCAGAGGACCGCAAAACTGGTTATCCTCACACAGAGATACCTTTGTCCCAAGGGTGGTAAGAATACTGAATCAAGTAGATGCTCAATAAATCTTTATTGAAGAAGAAAGGAAGAAGGAAGAATCTGGACAACCAGAGACCTGTCCTCTTATTCCAGAACTTTAGGAATATGGCCACAACTTTGCATAATAGTTAACCCTTAGATAAGCTTACTATCTAACTGGTTCTGTTACAAACTTTTTATATTAACTCATTTAATTTCTAAGACAGCTCAGAGATAAGTAGTATTATCATCAGACACATTTTAAAGCTAAGGATGCAGAGGCCCGGAGCGACCACCACATTTATCTAAGGTCACACATATATTAAGTGGCAAAACCAGGACTTGAACCAGGGGAGTTCCAAGTCAGAGTCTGTATGCCTCACCATTGTGCTAAAGCAAAACATCAAAACCTTCCTATTATTGATAATAAGAGAAGCCTTTACTATAAGAGAAGCCTTGACTATAAAATAGCTTTGATAGATT
>JAVSCE010011912.1:0-25148 GCA_032199065.1 Smutsia gigantea
GGTTAGGGGCCGGGGCTTAGGGGTTAGGGGCCAGGGCTTAGTGGTTAGGGGCAGGGGCGTAGGGGTTAGGGGCCGGGGTTAGGGGTTAGGGGATGGTGCTTAGGGGTTAGGGGCTAGGGCTTAGAGGCCGGGGCTTACAGGCCGGGGCATAGGGGTTAGGGGCCGTGGATTAGGGGTTAGGGGCCATGGTTTAATGCTTAGGCCCCGGGCTTAGGTGTTAGGGGCCGGGGCTTAGGGATTAGGGGCCAGGGCTTAGGTGTTAGGGGCTGGGGGTTAGGGGCCGAGGGTAAGGGGTTAAGGGCCGGGGCTTAGGGGTTAGGCCCTGGGGTTTAGGGGTAAGGGGCCTGGGGTTAGGGGCCGGTGTTTAGGGGTTAGGGGCCCGGGCTCAGGGCTTAGGGGCCGAGGCTTTGGGGTTTGGGCCCGGGGGTTATGGGTAAGGGGCCTGGGGTTAGGGGCCGGCGTTTAGTGGTTAGGGGCCCGGGCTCAAGGCTTAGGGGCCGGGGCTTAGGGGTTAGGGCCCTGGCTTAGGGGTTTAGTTCTGGGGCTTCGGGGCCGGGACTAAGGGGTTAGGGAACGGGGGTTAGGGCTTAGGGGCCGGGGTTAGGGGTTAGGGGCCCGGGTCTAAGGGATTAGTGGCCGGGGTTTAGGAGTTAGGGGCCGGGGGTTAGGGGCTGGGGCTAAAGCATTAAGGGCCAGGGCTTAGCGGTGATGGGCCGTGTCTTAGGGGTTATGGGCTGGATCTTAGGCGTTAGGGGCTGGGGCTTAAGGCCCGGGGCTTAGGGGTTAGGTGGCCTTGGCTTAGGTGTTAGGGGACAGGGCTTAGGGGTTAGGTGCCTGGGCATAGGTGTTAGGGACCGTGGCATAGGGGTTAGGGCCCGGCGTTTAGGGTTTGGGGGTGTGTAGGCGTAATGGTCTTATCGTTTAGGGGCCGGGTGTTAGGGGCCGGGGCTTAGGGGTTATGGCCCGGGGGCAGGGGAGGGGTCTTAGGGGTAATGGGTCGGGGTTTAGGGGTTAGGGGCCGTGGCTTAGGTGTTAGGCGCCGGAGCTTATGGGTTAGGGGCCGGTGGTTACTGCCTGGGGCTTAGGAGTTAAGGTCCGGGGCTTATGGCTTATGGGCCGGGGCTTAGGGGTAGGGCCCAGAGTTAGGGGCCAGGCCTTAGGTGCTAGGGGACGTGGTTTAGGGGCCGGGGCTTAGGGGTTATGGGCCGGGGCTTAGGGTTTAGGGGCCAGGGTTTAGGGGCCAGGGCTTAGGGTTTAGGGGCCAGGGCTTAGGGGTTAGGGGCCGTGGCTTAGGGGTTATTGGCCGAACTTAGGGGTTTGGGGGGTGACTTAGGGGTTAGGGTCATATGGTTTAGGGGCCGGGGCTCAGGGGTTAGGGGCCGGGGCTTATGGGTTAGGGTCAGGGGTTTAGGAGTTAGGGGCCAGGGCGTAGGGGTAAGGGGCCAGGGCTTAGGGGTTAAGGGCCGGATATTTGGGACCGGGTCTAGGGCCAGGGCTAGGGCTAGGGCTAGGGCTAGGGGCTTAGGGGTTAGGGGCCGGGGCTTAGAGCTTAGGGGCTGGGGACTAGGGGACAGGGGCCGGGGTTTAGGGGTCGGGGATTAGTGGTTAGGGGCCAGGGTTTAGGGGTTAGGGGCCGGTGCTTAGGGTTTAGGAGCCGGGGCTTAGGGCTTAGGGGCTAGGGCTTAGTGTTTAGGGGCCGGGGCTTAGGGGACAGAGGCCTGTGTTTAGGCGCCGGGGCTTACGGGTTAGGGGCCCAGGCTTAGGGGTTAGGGGCCGGGTTTAAGGGGTTAGGGGCCAGGGCTAAGTGGTTAGGGGTCCGGGCTTAGGGGACAGGGGCCGGGGTTAAGGGGCCGGAGCTAAGGGGTTAGGGGCTGGTGCTTAGGGGTTAGGGGCCGGGGCTTGGGGGATAGGGGCAGGGGCTTAGGGGTTAGGGGCCAGGGCGTAGGGGTTAGGGGCCATGGGCTTAGGGGGTAGGGGCCGAGGCTTAATGGTTTAGGACCCGGGGCTTAGAGGTTAAGGACCGGGGATTAGGGGTAAGGGGCCGGGGGTTAGATTCTGGGGCTTAGGGGTGAATGTCCGGGAGTTAGGGGTTAGTGGTCGGGGGTTAGGGGTAGGGCCTGGGGTTAGGGGCCATGGCTTAGGTGTTAGGGGCTGGTGCTTAGGGGTTGGGGGGGCTTAGGGGTTATGGTCCTATGGTTTAGGGGCTGGGTGTTAGAGGCCGGGGTTAGGTATTAGGGGCCAGGGCTTAGGGGATAGTGGCCGGAGTTTAGGGGTTATGGGCCGTGGCTTAGGGGTTAGGGGCCGAGGCTTAGGGGTTAGGGACCAGGGCTTAGGGGTTAGGGGCTGGGGCTCAGGGGTTAGGGACCGGGGCTTATGGGTTAGGGCAGGGTTTTAGGAGTTAGGGGCCAGGGCGTAGGGGTTAGGGGCCAGGGCTTAGGGGTTAAGGGCCAGGGCATATGGGTTAGGGGCCATGGGTTAGGGGCCGTGGCTTAGGGGTAGGGCCCGGGGTTTGGGGCCGTGGCTTAGGTGTTAGGGACCATGGGTTAGGGGCCGAGGCTTAGGGGTTAGTGGCCGGGGCTCACGGGTTGGGGCCGGGGATTAGGGATTAGGGTCCGGGGCTGAGGGGTAAGGGGGCCTTTGCTTACGTGTTAGGGGCCAGGGCTTAGGGGTTAGGGGCCCGGGCATAGGGTTTAGGGGCTGTGGGTTAGGGGTTAGGGCCGGAGCTTAGGGGTTGGGACAGGCTTTGGATTTAGGGTCTTATGGTTTTGGGGCCGGGGGTTAGGGGCCAGGGCTAAGTCATTAAGGGCCGGGGCTTAGGGGTTATGGGCCAGGTCTTAGGGGTTATGGGCTGGGTCTTAGTGGTTAGGGGCCGGGGCTTAGGGGCCGGGGCTTAGGGGTTAGGTGACCTTGGCTTAGGTGTTAGGGGACAGGGCTTAGGGGTTAGGTGCCCAGGCATAGGAGTTAGTGGCCGACGCGTAGGGGTTGAGGGGGGCCTAGGGGTTATGGTCTTATGGTTTAGGGGCCGGGTGTTAGGGGCCGGGGCTTAGGGGTTATGGGCCGCAGGCAGGGGAGGGGTCTTAGGGGTAATGTGTCTTGGTTTAGGGGTTAGGGGCCGGGGCTTAGGTTTGAGGGGCCAGAGCTTATGGGTTAGGGGCCGGTGGTTACGGCCCGGGGCTTAGGGATTAGGAGCCGCGGCTTATGGGTTATGGGCCAGAGCTTAGGGGTTAGGGGCCAGGGCTTAGGTGTTAGGGGCCAAGGCTTAATGGGTTAGGAGCCGGTGCTTAGAGGTTAAGGACCGGGGCTTAGGGGTACGGGGCCGGGGGTTAGGGGCTGGAGCATAGGGGTTTTGGTCCAGGACTTAGGGTATAAGGGCCGGGGCTTATGGGTTATGGGGGCTTAGGGGTAGGGCCCGGAGTTAGAGGCCAGGTCTTAGGTGTTAGGGGCCGTGGGTTCGGGGCCGGGGCTTAGGGGTTAGGTGCCGTTGCTTAGGGGTTAGGGGCCGAGGCTTATGGGGTAGGGGCCAGGCCTTAGGTGTTAGGGGCCAGGGCATAGGGGTTTGGGCCGGGGTTTAGGGTTTGGTTCCAGGCTTAGAGGTTAGGGGCTGAGGCTTAGGGTTTAGGGGCCTGGGCGTAGGGCTTAGGGGCTGGGGTTTAGGGGTTATGGGCCAGGGCTTAGGGGATAGGGGTAGGCTTAGGTGTTAGGGGCAGGGGCTTAGGGATTAGGGGCCGGGACTTAGGTTTAGGGGCAGGTGTTAGGGGCCGAGGTAAGGGGTTAAGGGCCGGAGCTTAAGGGTTACATGCCGGGGCTTAGGGGTTAGGGGCCGTGGCTTAGGGGGTAGGTTCCAGGGCTTAGGGGCCAGGGCTTAGGGGTTAAGGGCCAGGGTTTAGGGGTTACGCATCAGGGCTTAGGGGATAGGGGCCGGAGTTTAGGGGTTAGGCGCCGGGGCTTAGGGGTTAGGGGCCGAGGCTTAGGGTTAGTGGCCGAGGCTTAGGGGCCAGGGCTTAGGGATTAGTGGTCGGGGCTTGTCCTCGCCCGCGAGGACCTATTAAGACGTGGGAGACCTCGGGGGAGCCGCGACCACCTATGAAATGGGATGAGAGGAAAAACGACACGAAGAGCCTGCAAGGTTGTGTCAAGCTCTCATTTATTAGCAGAAAAGGCAGGGAGTATATAGCATTTGAAGGGGCGTGGTAGGGAGTAGCTTCTTTTGGTTGGTTGCCCATTATGATAATGAGGTAGCTTACAAAGTCCAATCACACACCGAGTTGTGCACATGCTCAGTAGTCTTTGACGTAAGCAACGGACCTAGTTGAGGACTTAGCGGGAAGCTGTGGCGGGAAAATGGCCAAGAAGAAGTAAACAACAAGATGGAGTCTTTAAAACAAAATGGCGGGTGCTTTTCCACTGGCAAAGGTCAGGTACTTTTCCACTGCCTAACTTCCTTGTTCTTGTGGTTAGTATAGAAGATGGCTGAGCTCTCACAAGATGGTGTCACAGATGACAACGGCTCCTGACAGTTCCCCCTTCTTTATTATATATGGCAGGTGCTGTTGCCATAATAGAGGCCTGTGCCTGTCTTAGGTTGACTCACAACAAGAGAATCCTTACCCGTCATGGGAGCACAGGTAGCATGACCTGCTTCCTGTCTTAGGTTGGTATCCTCTTTTGCGTGTCTTACCCGTTTTTGACTATCCAGCCTCTGTATATGGGGAATGTAAGCTAGACCAATGCCTGTCTTAGGCCACTAGACATTGCCTTTGTGGCTGCAAAAGGCATGTTCAGGTGTTACCCGTCATTGGCCACTTGGTCAGCGTGTTAAAAGACAGGAGTGTCGTTTGGGCAGACACCGTTGTAGTCATCCAGTCCTTGCTCAGTGAGTTCTAAGCGATGGTAGTGGACTTGGATGGGTCTAGTTCGTAGATCATCTATTTGATCTTTCACGAACTGCGTGAGCCGCCGCAGGGCCCAAGGGCCAAATGAAATAAGCAGAAGAAGTTCAAGTAAGGGGCCAAGAATAGAGGGGAGTAAGGTGGTTAGAAAGGGAGAGGTGGAGAACCAGTTCTGATACCAACTTTCATTTTGCTCTCTCTCTTTTTTGCGTTTCTCTAAGCTATCTTTGACTCTTTTCATGCTGTCTTCTACTATGCCTGTTTTATCTGCATAGAAGCAGCATTCCTCCTTGAGGGCTGCACAGAGGCCTCCTTGTTGGAGGAGGAGAAGATCTAAGCCTCGTCTATTTTGGAGAACTACCTCAGCTAGTGACTGGAGTGATTCAGTGAGTGCTGTAATGCCTTTTTGAATTTCAGTTAAATCTGCATCTATGGCTGCAGCAAGTCTATTGTACTGTTGGTCAGAAACAACAAGGGAGGCGATGCCTGTTCCAGTGCCCACAGCACCAAGGCCAATGACAAGGGCCAGGGTGGCGGCCCTCATCGTCAGAAGAGGAATTTCTTGCGTCTTCCTCAGCCTCACATTCGGAGGAGGAGGAGCGCATGCGGAGAGAATGGTTACTTTCATTATCGAACGGCGCGGCGGCAGCCGTGGTAGATGAGCCATCGGCAGCGGCAGGGTTATCTGAGGAACGGGTGCAAACGGGAAAGACAAAGGGAGTTTTATGCTTAGGGGCTGAGAGTTTTTTATGGGATTTAGGAGGGTAAGAAGGAACCGGATTGAAGTGTTGGGGAAGGTTAAGAGAGCTGACAGGCTGGGTAAGCGAGAGTTGAAGGCCTTGGAGTTCTTTAACGAGAGCGTTGCGCTCGGTCTGTAGTTGAATCATGTTTTTAAGGTCTTTTATGTCAGAAGTAAGTGCAGCCTGCGAATGAGAGATTAGGGAGCGAAGCTGTGGGTCTATAACAGGGGCGCAAAGAGGTGGAGGTTTGTGAAAATGGGGGGGAAAGGAGTGGCCGCAGCCGCCGTATGGAGGAGGGCGATTACTTTGAGGACTAGGAAGAGGATGAGGGGGGGGTCCTCTGAGGGAAAGGGCTCAGGATCAGAGGGGAGAACAGGGTAGATAGAGGCAGGCGGAGGCCGTTCAGAAAGTACGGGCGAAGGGGGAGAAGAGAGCGGAGGCGGTGAGGGAGGAGAGGGTGGAGATGGGAGATCTTCAGGAGGAATTTCCACAACAGTGTGTCTAGAGGGTGCCCGAGACGGAGTGGGGGAGGTAGCAAGAAATTCAGCGGCGGAGACAACCGCCTGAGCTGCAGAGGGATGAAAACGTTTGGCATGAGAGAAAATGTCATTGATTAAGTTCCAGTAGGAAAAGGTCTGAATGGGGACTTTCTCAGGCCCAACAGCTTCATAATGTGCCTGAAGGCAAAGTCTAACACGGTCCCAACGTTTGGGGTCTACGATTCCTTCTTGGGGGAACCAAGGGCAGACTTTCTGGATATACTGAAAAAACTTCAAGAGATCCTGTTTTTTAACATAAGCCCCTCTCTCTCGGAGGCACTGCTGAATATCTTTCAAGAACTGTGCCTCCTTAGACAGTTCTTGTCCCATTTTGAGTTAAGAGAATCGTCCAGAGGGACTTACCCGTTAGCCGTCCGCTTCGTCGTCACCGATCGGGCGGCTCTCAAGCTGATAGCCTGATGAATCCTGCGCAGCTGCGACTACTTTCTCTTCTAGGCTGGGGGGCTACGACCCTCGAGCCCCACGTTGGGCGCCACTTGTCCTCGCCCGCGAGGACCTATTAAGACGTGGGAGACCTCGGGGGAGCCGCGACCACCTATGAAATGGGATGAGAGGAAAAACGACACGAAGAGCCTGCAAGGTTGTGTCAAGCTCTCATTTATTAGCAGAAAAGGCAGGGAATATATAGCATTTGAAGGGGCGTGGTAGGGAGTAGCTTCTTTTGGTTGGTTGCCCATTATGATAATGAGGTAGCTTACAAAGTCCAATCACACACTGAGTTGTGCACATGCTCAGTAGTCTTTGACGTAAGCAACGGACCTAGTTGAGGACTTAGCGGGAAGCTGTGGCGGGAAACTGGCCAAGAAGAAGTAAACAACAAGATGGCGTCTTTAAAACAAAATGGCGGGTGCTTTTCCACTGGCAAAGGTCAGGTACTTTTCCACTGCCTAACTTCCTTGTTCTTGTGGTTAGTATAGAAGATGGCTGAGCTCTCACAAGATGGTGTCACAGATGACAACGGCTCCTGACAGGGGCTTAGGGTTTAGGGGCTGGGGCTCAGGGGTTAGGGGCCGAGGCTTAGGGGTAAGGGGTCGAGGTTTAGGGGTTAGGGGCCAGGGCTTAGGGGCCAGGGCTTAGGGGTTAGAGGCTGGGGCTTAGGGTTTAGCGGCCATGGCTTAGGGGCTAGGGCTTAGGTGTTTGGGGCCGTGGCTTAGGGGTTAGGGGCCGTTGCTTAGGGGTTAAAGGCTGGGGCTTAGTGGTTAGGAGCCAGGGGTTATTGGTTAGGGGCTGGGGCATAGGGGTTAGGGTCCAGGGGTTACGTGCCGTGGATAAGGGGTTAGGGGCCGGGGCTTAGGGGTTAGGGGCCGGGGTTTAGGGGTTAGGGGCCGGGAATTAGGCGTTAGGGGCCGGAGATTACACGGTTAGAGGCCGAGGCTTAGGGGTTAGTGGCCGGGTGTTTAGGGTTAGGGGCCAGGGGCAAGGGGCCGGGGCTTAGGGGTTAGGTGCCGGGGGTTATGGGATTGGAGCCGGGGCTTGGGGTTAGCGGCCGGGAGCTTAGAGGGGTTAGGGGTCGGGGGTTAGTGGTTAGGGGCTGTGGCTTAGGGGTTTAGGGCCAGGGCTTAGGCGTTAGGGGCCGGGCTTTGGTGTTAGGGGCCGGGGCATAGGGGTTAGGGGCCGGGGATTGGGGGTTAGTCGCCGGGGGTTAAGGGTTAGGGGCTGGGGGCAAGGGGCCGGTTCTTAGGTGTTCGGGGCCTGGCTTCGGTTTTAGGGGCCGGGGCTTAGGGGTTAGGGGCCATGGGTTACAGGTTAAGGGCCAGGGCACAGGGGTTAAGGGCCGGGGTGTAGAGTTTAGGGGCCGGGGGTTAGGGGTTAACGGCCGTGGCTTAGGGGTTAGGGGCCGGGTCTTAGGGGTTAGGGCCCGGGTCTTAGGGGTTAGGGACAACGGCTTAGGAGTTAGGGGCCGTGGCTTAGGGGTTAGGGGCCGGGGTTAGGGGTTAGGGGCTGGGGCTTAGGGGTTAGGTGCCGGGGGTAATGGGTAAGGAGCCTAGGCTTAGGGGTTAGCGGCCGTGGCTTAGGGTTTAGGGGTCGGGGCTTAGTGGTTACAGGCTGGGGCTTAGGGGTTTGGGGCCAGGGCTTAGGCGTTAGGGGCCACGGATTAGGGGTTAGGGGCAAGGGATTACAGGGTTAGGGACCGGGGCTTAGGGGTTTGGGGCTGGGGCATAGAGGTTAGGGCCCGGGGGTTAGGGTTTTAGGGGCTGGGGCTTTGGGGTTAGGGGCCGTGTCTTGGGGTTTAGGGCCCGGGTCTTATGGGTTAGGGGCCGGGGGTTCCGGGCCGGGGCTTAGGGGTTAGGGGCCGGGGCTTAGGGTTTAGGGGCAGCGGGTTAGGGCTTAGGGGCCAGGGGTTACGGGCCAGGGCTTAGGGGTTAGGGGCCGGGCTTAGGGGTTAGGGGCCTGGGCTTATTGGTTAGGTTCCGGGGCTTAGGAGTTAGGGGCCGGGGCTTAGGGGTTAGGGGCCCGCGTTTAGGGGTTAGGGGCCTGGGCTTAGGGGTTAGGGGCCGGGGCTTAGTGGTTAGGGGCAGGGGCTAAGTGGTTAGGAGCCAGGGGTTATTGGTTAGGGGCTGGGGCTTAGGGGTTAGTGGCCGGAGGTTAGGGGCCGGGGGTAAGGTTTTAGGGGCTGGGGCTTATTGGTTACGGGCCAGGGATTCGGGGTTAGGGGCCGGGGGTTTAGGGTTAGGGGCCAGGGGCAAGGGGCCGGGCTTAGGGGTTAGGTACCGGGGGTTAGGTGTTAGGAACCGGGGCTTAGGTGTTAGGGACCGGGGCTTAGGGGTTAGGGGCCGTGGCTTAGGGGTTAGGGGCTGGGGGTTTGCGGTTAGGGGCCTGGGGTAAGGGGCCGTGGCTTAGGGGTTAGGAGTCGGGGCTTAGTGGTTAGGAGCCGGGGCTTAGTGGTTAGGGGCCGGATCTTAGGGGTTAGGGGCTGGGGGTTAAGGGTTAGGGGTCTGGGGTAAGGGGCCATGGCTTAGGGGTTTGGAGCCGTGGCGTAGGCGTTAGGGGCCGGGCTTAGGTGTTGGGGCCGTGGCATTGGGGTTAGGTGCCCGGGATTACGGGTTAGGGGACGGGGATTACAGGGTTAGGGGCTGGGGCTTATAGGTTAGTGGCCGGGGGTTAAGGGTTAGGGGCTGGGGGCAAGGGGTCGGTTCTTAGGTGTTCGGGGCCGGGGCTTAAGTGTTAGGAGAGGGGGCTTAGGGGTTAGGGGCCGTGGGTTAGTGGTTAAGGGCCGGGGCTTAGGGGTTAGGACCTGGGTCTTAGGGGTTAGGGCCAGGGACTTAGGGTTTAGGGGCCACGGCTTACGGGTTAGGGGAAGGGTCTTTGGGGTTAGGGGCCGGATTTAAGGGGTTAGGGTCCGGGGCTTACGGGTAAAGGCCGGGGCTTAGTGGTTAGGGTCCAGGGATTTGGAGTTAGGGGCCGGGGCTTAGGGGTTAGAGGCTGTTGCTTAGGGGTTAAAAGCTGGGGCTTAGTGGTTTGGAGCCAGGGGTTATTGGTTAGGGGCCAGGGCTTAGGGGTTAGGGACCAGGGTTAGGGGATGGGGATAAGAGGTTAGGTGCCCGGGGTAATGGGTTAGGAGCCGGGGCTTAGGGGTTAGCGGCCGGGGCATAGGGGTTAGGGGTCGGGGGTTAGAGGTTAGGTGCTGTGGTTTAGGGGTTTGAGGCCAGGGCTTAGGCGTTAGGGGCCGGGGCTTAGCGGTTAGGGACCGGGGCTTAGGGGTTAGGGGCCGGGGCTTAAGGGTTAGGTGCCGGGGGTTATGGGTTATGAGCCGGGGATTAGGGGTTAGCGGCCGGGGCTTAGGGGTTAGGGGTCGGGGCTTAGTGTTTAGAAGCCTTGTCTTATTGGTTAGTGACCGGGGCTTAGGGGTTAGGTGTCGGGGCTTAGTGGTTAGGGGCCGGGGCTTATGTGTTTGGGGCCAGGGCTTAGCCATTAGGGGCCAGGCCATAGGTGTTAGGGGCCAGGGATTAGGGGTTACGTGCCGTGGCTTACGGGTTAGCGGCCGGGCTTAGGGGTTAGTAGCCGGGGCTTAGGGGTTAGGGGCCGGGGCTTAGGGGTTATGGGCCGGAGTTTACGGGTTAGTGGCTGGGGGTTAGGGGCCGGGGCTTAGGGATTAGGGGCCGGGGCTTAGGGGTTAGGGGCCGCAGCTTAGAGGTTAGGTTCCGGGGCTTAGGGGTTAGAGGCCGGAGCTTCCGGGTTATTGAACGGGGCTTAGGGTTTAGGGCCTGGGGCGTAGGAGTTAGGGACCGGGGCTTACGGGTTATTGCACGGGGCTTAGGGGTCAGGGGCCGGGATTCAGGGGTTAGGGGCCGTGGCTTAGGGGTTAGGGGCCGGAGCTTACGAGTTAGGGGCCGGGGATTAGGGCCGGGGCTTAGGGGTTAGGGCCTGGGGCATAGGGATTAGGGTCCGGGGCTTAGGGGTTAGGTGCCGGGGTTAGTGGTTAGGGGCCGGGGCTTAGGGATTGGGCGCCGGGGCTTAGGGGTTAGGTGTCAGTGCTTAGGGGTTAGCAGATGGCGCTTAGGGTTTAGGAGCCAGGGGTTAGTGGTTAAGGGCCGGGGCTTAGGAGTTAGGGGGCGGGGGTTAGGGTCCAGAGCTTAGGGTTAGGGGCCATGGCTTAGGGGATATGGGCCAGGGCTTAGGATTTAGGGGCCGGGGCTTAGGTGTTAGGGTCCCGGGGTTATGGGTTAGGGCCCGGGGTTTAGGGGTTAGGTGCAGGGGCTTTGGGGTTAGAGGGCGGCTTTAGTGGTTAGGGGTCAGGGCTTAGGGGTTAATGGCAGGGGATTAGGGGTTAGGGGCCAGGGCTTAGGGTTTAGGTGCAGGGGCTTAGGGGTTCAGGGCCAGGGCTTAGGGGTTAGGGTCCGGGGCTAAGGGGTTAGGGCCCGGGGCTTAGGGGTTAGGGGCCAGGGCTTAGTGCTTAGTTTCCGGGGCTTATGGGTTAGCGGCCGGGGTTTAGGCGTTAGGGGGCCTGGGTTAGGGGTTAGGGGCCGGGGCTTAGTGGTAAGTGTCCGGGGCTTATGTTTTAGGGGCCGGGGCTTAGGGTTTAGGGGCCGTGGCTTAGTGTTTAGTTTCCGGGGCTTATAGGTTAGGGGCCGGGGCTTAGGGGTTAGGGGCCGGGGCTTATAGGTTAGGGGCCGTGGCTTAGGGGTTAGGTGCCAGAGCTTTGGGGTTAGGGGCGTGGGCTTAGGGGTTGGTGGCCAGGGGTTAGGGTTTAGGGGCCATGGCTTGGCAGCCGGAGACAAGGGGTTAGGGGCCGAATCTTAGGGGTTAGGGGCCAGGGCTTAGATGTTAGGGGACAGGGCTTAGGCGTTTTGGGCCCAGTGTTAGGGGTTAGGGGCTGGGCTTAAGGGGTTAGGTGCTGGGTCTTAGGGGTTAGGGGCTGGGGATTTGGGGATAGGGGCCGGGGCTTAGGGGTTAGGTGCCGGGGCTTAGGTGTTAGGGGCCAGGGCACAGGGGTTAGGGACCGGGGATTAGTGGCTAGGGGTCGGGGATTACAGGGTTAGGGGCCGGTGCTTAGGGGTTAGTGACCGGGTGTTAATGGTTAGGGGCCGGGGCTTAGGGGATAGGTGTCAGTGCTTAGGTGTTAGGGTCCCAGGGTTAGGGGCCGGAGCTTAGGGGTTAGGGGCCAGGGGATAGGGGTTAGGGGCCGAGGCTTAGGGCTTAGGGGCGTGGGCTTAGGGGTTAGTGGCCAGGCTTAAGGGTTACAGGCCGGTGCTTAAGGGTTAGGGACTTGGGTTCAGGGGTTGGTAGGCAGGGGTTAGGGGTTAGGGGGCGGGGCTTAGGGGTTAGGGGCCGTGGCTTGGGGGCCAGGGACAAGGGGTTAGGGGCCGGGGCTTGGAGGTTAGGCGACGGGGCTTAGGCGTTATCGGCCCAGTGTTAGGCGTTAGGGGCCGGGCTTAATGGGTTATGTGCCGGGTCTTAGGGGTTAGGGGCTGGGGATTAGGGGATAGGGGCCGGGGCTTAGGGGTTAGGTGCTGGGGCTTAGGTGTTAGGGGCCTGGGCATAGAGGTTAGGGGCCGGGGATTAGTGGCTAGGGGCCGGGGATTACAGGGTTAGGGTCTGATGCTTAGGGGTTAGTGGCCGGGTGTTAATGGTTAGGGGCCAGGGGCAAGGGGCCGGGGATTAGTTGTTCGGGGCCAGGGCTTAGGGGTTAGGGGCCAGGGCTTAGTTGTTATTGGCCAAGGTTTAGGGGTTACGGGCCGGGGCGTCGAGGTTAGGGGCCGGGGGATAGGGGCCGGGTCTTAGGGGTTAGGGGCCTGGTTTTAGGGTTTACGGCTCGGGGCGTAGGGTTTAGGGACCTGGGCTTACGGGTTATTGAACGGGGCTTAGGGGTTAGGGACCAGGGCTTAGGGGTTAGGGGCCAGAGCTTACGGGTTAGGGGCCGGGGCTTACAAGTTAGGAGCCGGGGCTTAGGGATTTGGGTCGGGGGCTTAGGGTTTAGGGGCTGGGGCTTAGGGTTTAGGGGCCGGGGCTTAGGGGTTAGGGGCCGGGGCTTACAAGTTAGGAGCCAGGGCTTAGGGATTTGGGTCGGGGGCTTAGGGTTTAGGGGCTGGGGCTTAGGGGTTAGGGTTCCAGGTTTAGGGGTTAGGGGCCGGGGCTTAGGGGTTGGGGGCCAGGGCTTAGGTGTTAGGGGCCGGCAGTTAGGGGTTAGGGCCCACGGCTTAGGGGTTAGGGACCGTGGCTTTGGGGTTATGGGCTGGGGTTTAGGGGTTAGGGGCTGGGGCTTAGGGGTTAGGTGTCGGTTCTTAAGGGTTAGCTGCTGGGGCTTAGGGGTTAGGAGCCAGGGGTTAGCGGTTAGGTGCCTGGGCTTAGGAGTTAGGGGCCGGGGGTTAGGGGCCAGAGCTTAGGGTTAGGGGCCGGGGCTTAGTGGATAGGAGCCGGGGCTTAGGGGTTAGGGGCCGGGGCTTAGGTGTTAGGGTCCCGGGGTTAGGCATTAGGGCCCGGGGTTTAAGGGTTAGGTGCAGGGGCTTTGGGGTTAGAGAGGGGCTTTAGTGGTTAGGGGCCGGGGCTTAGGGGTTAACGGCAGGGGATTAGGGGTTAGGGGCCGGGGCTTAGGGTTTAGGGGCCAGGGCTTAGGGGTTAAGGGCCGGCGCTTAGGGTTTAAGGGTCGGGCGTTAGGGGTTAGGGGCCGGGGCTTAGGGGCTAGGGGCCAGGGGTTAGGGTCCGGGGATAAGGGGTTAGGGGTCGGGGTTATGTGTTATGGCCCTGGGATTAGGGGTTAGAGGCTGTGGATTAGAGGGTTAGGGGCCGGGGCCTAGGGGTTAGGCGTCGGGGGTTAGTGGTTAGTAGCCAGGGCTTAGGGATTAGCGGCTGGGGCTTAAGGGGTTAGGGTTCGGGGCTTAGTGATTAGGGGCCCAGGCTTAGGGGTTATGGGCTGGGGGTTAGGGGTTAGGGGCCGGGGGTTAGGCGCTGGGGCTTAGTGGTTAGGGGCTGGGGCTTAGGGGTTATAGGCTCGGGCTTAGTGGCTATGGTCTGGGGCTTAGGGGTTAGGGGCCGGGCCTTAGGGGTTAGTGTCCGGGGCTTAGGGGTTTGGGGCTGGGGCTTAGGGTTTAGGGCCCGGGGCATAGGTGTTAGGGGAAGGGGCTTACGGGTTTGGTGCCGGGGTTAGGGGTTAGGGGCCAGGTCTTAAGGGTTAGGGGAACGGGGTTAGGGGTTGGGGGCTGGGGCTTAGGGGTTAGGGGCTGCGGCTTAGAGGTTAGGGGCCGTGGGTTAGGGCTTGGGGCCGGGGCTTAGGGGTTAGTGGCCGGGGCTTAGTGTTTAGGGGTCGTGACTTTTGGGTTAGGGGCTGGTTGTTAGCAGTGAGGGGCCAGGGGTTAGGTGCCGGTGCTTAGGGGTTAGGAGCCAGGGGTTAGTGGTTATGGGCCGGGACTTAGGAGTTAGGGGCAGGGGGTTAGGGGCAGGAGCTTAGGGTTAGTGGCCAGGGCTTAGGGGTTAGTGGCTGGAGCTTACGGGTTAGGGGCGGGGTTTAAGGCCGGGGCTTAGGGGTTCGGGGCTGAAGCTTACGAGTTAGGGGCCGGGGATTAGTGCTAGGGCTTAGGGGTTAGGGGCCGGGGCCTAGGGATTAGGGTCAGGGGCTTAGGGTTTAGGGGCTGGGGCCTAGGGGTTAGGGACCCAGGTTTAGGGGTTAGGGGCCAGGGCTTAAGGGTTAGGGGCCGGGGCTTAGGTGTTAGGGGCCGGGGGTTAGGGGTTAGCTGCATGTCTCTCTCCCTCCCCTCCCTCTCCTCCCCCCTACCCCCCTTTTTTGTGTCGTTCTGTCTCCCTCTTTCTGTATTTCTTTCTGCCCCTCTCTCTCTCTCTCTCTCTCTCTCTCTCTCTCTCTCTCTCTCTCTCCCTCCTTCTCTCCCAGGTTATCCACATTCCCCCTCCCTTCTCTTCCAATAGGGACTTTCCCTTCAATCCATAAAGACTCCTCGCTGCCTCCCGAACTTCTTGGCATGTTTTTTTTTCTCTCTGCGTTCTTCCGCTGGTCAACGCCTTTGTCCTCTTTTCCTATTTCATTCCGTTTTCCAGATGGAAGCACAGGTCTCCGTTCTCTCTCTCCTACTTCAGACAAGTAGGGAACGGCCGGCTGGCTGCTGGGATCTCCGAGTTAGGCTTGCTTACCAGTTTCTGACACCCCGATGCCGGGGTGGATTCTTGTTCACAGAGTCCAAGAATGAGGTTCGCAAACACTCCGAGTAGGAGAGCAATGTACAGGCTTTTATTTAGAGATAAAGGGAAAGGACAGAGGGACAGAGCTCCTGGCTCATGCCGGGAGGGGATGAGAGAGTCTCAGTTGGTGCCTTGTCTAGGGGTTTTATAGGCAGTTAAGGATTTGGGGGAATATGAGAAAAGCTTAGGGGCTTGGACTTATGAAGTGGTCCCTGAGTATTTAGAATTACCTTCACGCAAACAACTTCCTGCTCTGATGAGTTCTGCCGGACACACCAGCATCCTGGTCCTGGTCAAACAAGGCCATCTGCCCAGCCCCCAGGGCGGGCTGAGGTAGTGTTTGCTAAAGAGTAAATGAAGAATTTCTAACTTCTCAACTTCTTGGGTATTAAGATGCAACCTTCTCTTTAAGGTGGAATCCTTCTTACCTTTTACTATGTTGTTTAGATCTGGGCTTCCTTGCTAAATGAATTGCCCAGTTTGCAGAATCACCTCATCAGATCGGAAGGAGGAAAGAAAGCACATAGGCCTGGACCTTTTACCATGCTCCACTGAATCTTACACATGATTAGGAATGGCTAGCATAATGAAAACATGTGCTACTCTTCTTTATCTGGGGAATACGAACTGCTCTCACTCAAGATCGATTCCAGAGCCTAATGCCTAACACAGTTTTCTTGGGGGGTTTCCTTGCACAGGGTCACGTGGCTCTGACTGTAAATGTCTTGCCTTGCTTTTCCTGGAGGCCCGCACCGCACTCTTGATGCCGGGGTTCTTGTTCACAAAGATGAAGGGTGAGCTTCACAAACACTCGAGGTAGGAGAGCTAGCTAGGTACAGGCTTTCATTTAGAGATACAGTGAAAGGACGGAGGGGACAAGAGAGTCCGGGGTGGCTTGTCGTCTATGGGGTTGTAGGAGGCAGATGAGGATTTTTTTCCAGAACATGAAAAAAAAACAGGGCTGTGGACTTATGAAGTGGTCCTAGGATATGGACAAGTAACTTCTTGCTCTGTTGATTTCTCGCTGAGATACCAGCATCTGGGTCTGGGGGCATAGGGAAACAAGGCCACCTGCTCAGCCCCCACGGTGGGCTTAGGTATTGTTTGCTACAGAGCAAGTGAAGTGCGATCTTATCTTTAAGGTGGAATCCTTCTTGCCTTTGACGGTGTTATGGCTGGGCTTGCATGCTAAATGAGTTAGTTGGCCTACTCTGCAAAATCACCTCATTACATCTGAAGGAGGAAAGACAGCGCCTGGGCCTGGGCCTTTTAGCATGTTACAGTGAATCTTATACATGATTATAAATAATTAGTATCACATAAACATGTGCTACTCTTTATCTGGGGTACACTAACTGATCTCACTGAAGAACGACTCTAGAGCTGAAAACTGAACACAGAATTTTAGTAGGGGGGTGGTGGTGTTGGTGGTGGTGGTGGTGGTTCCTGCATGTAGCTACATGGCTCTAATGGCAAATATCCTGCCTTGTTCTTTCCAGAGGCCCCCACCCTACTCTGACTACACCCACGGCCCAGCCTGTCTCACTCTCACTACACCCACACATCCCTGTCTCAGGCTGCTGCAGGACGAAAAGCAGCATCCGGGAAAAGTGCAAGAAAATAAATAAGCTGGGCCTCTCTCTCAGCAGGCTAAACCGAATTTTACAAGAACCTCATTGCATGGACAGTGAATGGCCTGTGCTGAGGTATTTTTCTTCTCCGGGGGATAGAGTCAAACATTCCGGGACGAGTTACTCCTGGCTGTTTAACATTTAAATCACCTCACGGAAGAATGCTTATATTCCTACTTTAGACAATGAATGTGACTCTGGCTCTGCTTCAGTGTTTAACACGGAGTTTTGGTAGGGCTCTTTTCCCAGAGGCCCTCACCCCACCCTGCTCTGTCTAAACCCACAGTCCCTGTCTCAACCCCAGGGGAACAGGACCGCACAGAACGTGACACACACGATGGCCGCTGTACCATCCTGCTCTTTGGCAGACTCTTTCTCCCCTCCCCTCATCTCATGCCATCCCCGTGCTCTGCTGCTCCCCCAGATCCCAGGGGCGGCAGGGGCTTTGTTCCCAGGCCTGTGTGCAGATTCAAGCGGACGCTGGTGCCAGGGGACTCCGGCATTACGAGTGGTCACGGGATTGGATGCCCTAGGGAGGCCCACCGGGAGTTTGAGGAACTTCCCTTCCCTCCACCTTCTCTCTCCTGCCTACGCAGCTGCTGCTGCTGCCACTCTCGCTTCCATGAATTCCTTCCTTCCTACACCCGTCAGACCTGTTTCAGAATTCTTCCTCACACAGAGTCAAGAACCCTGCCCCATCCGGGTGGATGTTTCGTTAGGCAGGACAATAGGTAGGAGGACCGCGGTTTAAAGAGAAGGCCAGGTGAGCCCAGTAAAAAAAGACCCGGAGTTGAGGATGGCTCAAGATGGCGGCGTGAGTAGGACGGCGGAAGTCTCCTCCCAAAACCATACAGATTTTTGAAAGTACAACAGATTCCTAAAAGAGAGTCCAGAAGATACAGTACAAGAGCCAGGCTGCATCTACATCTGCGAGAACTCGGTATCTCACGAAAGGGAGGAGCGAGATACAAAGCCATGACCCGTCGGTACCCGAGCACTCCCCCCAGCCCAACTCACCGGTGGGGGGGAAGAGAAGCAGGGTGGGGAGGGAGCGGAAGCACAGGACTCCTAAATAACCAGCCCTAGTCATCTGCACCGGGAGCCCAGACATACATTGCACGGTGTCCTGCATATTAGAGAAAAGGAAAAGTAAAATCCGAGACAGAGACCGGGAGCAGGTCCCCACAGCCGTCTCCCCTGGGACAAAAGAAAAGCGGGTGCTTCATAAAAATCGGAAAGGGTCGAGGGCTTAACAGCTGGACAAAATTGTCCCAGCACACTCAGCCCAGTAGGCTGGGAATCTTAAGGAACTTCAGGCGCCCTGACCCTCTGGTGTGTAACGCAGCTCCAAAGACCCTCGTGGGCGATAAGCAGCCTGACATTCATTCGTCTCCCACCCCGACACCCGCCCCTCCCCCCCCACCTCGCATGCTTTACATATTCTTAATTTTTATCTTTTAGAGGATGACGGACGATCAGCTATGGAAGTGCATTTTTCTGATGATATTTCTTTTTCTAAACCAACAGCAGTTCCTGTATGGTGGTCTCCAATAGGTTCTTCACCAAGGTATAAAGGCCATATCAAAGTGTGGGGCCGAGGGTTTGTTTGTACTGTTGCAGAAGATCAGTGCCTGATCTGGCTTCCCAGAGAACGAGTTAAACTACGATAAGAAGAAGAGCTCCCAAAGTCATCATCTCCAAGCCATCAGCAGATTCCACCCGCTGAGAAATTGAAGCCTCACGCATAAAGAAAGATGCTTTGATTCTCATTCCTGATGGTGATGTTTATGCCTACACACACTATTCTAGCTTGTGAAAGTACAGCTGGTATCAGTGATCCTCCATACGTAGGTCGTGGAGTTGTTTTTCGTTGTTTATCTACTTGCTCCTCTCCTGTAGGTCCTATAATATGGGAAAAAGGATGGTGAAGAAATATATAAACAAACACCTGGAGTAAAGCATGGATGGCATAATGCCACATATCAATTTAAAAGAGATAATAACCTATATGATATTTACAAAACAGTATTGACCCAAGAAGACTTTGGCAAATATACCTGTGAATATATTTAAAAGTACACTATTCAAAACCAGTTACGTGTATTTAAGTGTATCACTTGCCCCAGAACGTGAGTACTCTTCACCTACTTTGTGGTTATGGCTTGCAAGTCAAGGCTTGCAGAAATCATCCTTCTGAGTAGCAGGAGAGTCTTCCATGAGTGGATTACTGAAAAGGAATTTAATCGGCAGAGGACTTCCTTTTTCAGTGTTTACTAATATTTCAGGCATACATATAATTGATCCTCCTAGGATACTTATTCGTCATATGTCATATTCAATTGAATTTACCTGTCAGCACTACTATAGTGTCAGGTTGCTTGTGCATTAATTGCACACAAATACCCTTTTACTGACTGCAATTCTGTTACTCGAGTGATACGGCCTATTGGATATCAACTTCCAAATGGCTGGGTGTTTTTATGTAATAATAAAACCTATCAAGCCCTTTCTTCCCATTATCAAGGCGTTTGTGGAGTGGGACGCATTCTTCCAGCTTCAATAGGTCATCCTGGGTATCAGCATACAAGGTCACGTCGCTCTTTGCTGTCCGGCTCTGATGGCAGACTGAAGGTATTGAATCCTGCTGCTATTATTGTCACAGCTGCATTTCTTCTACCAACTCCTGGACTTGTTGCTGGGATGCAGAATGAACTCTCTAAGTCAGCCTGTGCTTGTAGTAGAACAACAAATGTGACCGCATCCATACTATCTGAACTTAATCAAGAGTTAGGGGAAGTATGAACTGCAGCACGTCAGAATCATGCTACTATAGATCACCTGTTGCTGAAAGAACATACGGGATGTGAACAATTTCCAGGAATGTGTTGTTTTAATTTGTCTGATTTTTCTCATACTATTCAAGATCAAATAGATGATAGTCACCATGTTATGGATAAACCTCAAATGCGTGGATTATCTTCTTGGTTTTCTTGGTTTCATTGGATATGGCCTATAATTATAGGTCTAATTTTGTGATGTTTTTGTATTCCTGTTCTCCTAGCATGTGTAAGAAGTGCAGTTGCTAATCTTTTAAAACCAATACGTGCTTATGCTCCTTTTCAAGAATTAACTTCAAGAAATCAGCGATTCCTTTTAAGCAACCTTGTGAAATCATAGGCTGATTCCCCACCTGCATCTGCCGCAAGAATATAATCATGTATATTATGATTTCATCCAGAATTAAAGCTGCTGGCTGTCCTCTCTTCTGTATTTCATCTCCCTGTTTGGTCCCAGGAGATGGCTGGTTAGCCAGAGTCGGGTAAGTTTCCTCACGGGAGCAACTACCAAAGGCAAGCACAGTCGCAAGGGACCTCAGGTGAGCAACGTGGGGGCCAACTGAGGTGAGGCATAGGACCTCAGCCCCACCCCCACCCCCACCCGCCACCCCCCACCCCCGCCCCAGATGAGAGAGATGTTCCCTGTGACAGGCTGTGTCACAGGTCGAGCGAGCCCAGCTAATATATACGCATATATTTCTGCCATTTAAACACAAAAAAGGGGGAAATGTGGGAAATCATATTAATGACTTACAAGTTAATCGCTTCTCACCTCACACGAATCACTTACAAGTTAATGCCTTCTTACCTGCACGAGTCCCCTGGCTGGTCCTTTCAGGTCTTCGAAATCTCATCGTGTTGCCTCCCTTCCCTGCGGGTCGGTGGCAGGGAGGATCCGACAGATCACAAAGGTATAAAACTAGAAATAAATTGTACAAAGAAAACAAAAAGGCTCACAAACACATGGAGGCTTCCCAACATGCTCTTAACTAATCAATGGATCGATGACCAAATTAAAACAGAGATCAAGCAATCTATGGAAACACATGACAAAAACAACAGCACAATGCCCCAACTTCTGTGGGACACAGCGAAGGCAGTTCTAAGAGGAAAGCATATAGCATTCCAGGCCTAGTTACAGAAGGAAGAACCATCCCAAAATGACTAGTCTAAAGTCACAATTACGGAAACTGGGGGAAAAAAAGAACAAATGAGGTCCAAAGTCAGCAGAAGGAGGGATATAATAAAGATCAGAGAGGACATAAATAAAATCGAGAAGAATAAAACAGTAGAAAAAAAGTCAATGCAACCAAGAACTGCTTCTTTGAGAAAGTACACAAAATAGATAAAACCCTAGCCAGACTTATTAATAGAAAAAAGAGAATCTGTACACATAAACAGAATCAGAAACAAGAAAGGAAAACTCACGACGGACACCACAGAAATGCAGAGAATTATTAGAGAAGATTATGAAAACCTATATGCTAACAAGCTGGATAACCTCAAAGAAATGGACAACTTTCTAGAAAAATACAACTTTCCAAGTCTGAGCAAGAAACAAACAGAAAATCTAAACAGATCAATTACCAGCAACAACATTGAATAGGTCATCAAAAAAGAACTACCCAAGAAGAAAACTCCGGGTCAGATGGATTCACCGCTGAATTTTATCAGACATATAGAGAAGACATAATACCCATTCTCCTTAAAGTTTTCCAAAAAATAGAAGAAGAGGGAATACTTCCAAACTCATTCTATGAAGCTAACATCACTCTAATGCCAAAACCAGGCAAAGGCAGAGACACCCCTCCCCCCACCCCCCCACCCCGCCCACCACACACACACACACACACACACACATACACAAAAGAAAGGAACACAGATGCAAAAATACTCAACAAAATATTAGCAAACCGAATTAAAAAATACACCAAGAGGATCATACACCATGATCAAGTGGGACTCGTCTCAGGGATGCAAGGATGGTACAACATTCGAGAATACATCAACATCATCCACCGCATCAACAGAAAGAAGGACAAAACCCACACGATCATCTCCATAGATGCTGAAAAGGTGTTCGACAAAATTCAACATCCATTCGTGATAAAAGCCCCCCACAAAATGGGTATAGAAGGCACGTACCTCCACATAATAAAGGCCATATATGACAGACCCACAGCCAACATCATACTTAACAGCGAGAAGCTGAAAGCTTTTCACCTGAGATTGGGAACAAGGCAGGGATGCCCAGTCTACCCACTTTTATTCAACATAGTGCTGGAGGTCCTGGCCATGGCAATCAGACAAAGAAAAGAAATACATAGCCTCCAGATTGGTAAAGAAGTCAAACTGTCACTATTTGCAGATGACATGATATGGTACTGTACACAAAAGAAACCCTAAAGACTCCACTCCAAAACTACTAGAACTGATATCGGAATTCAACAAAGGTGCAGGATACAGAACAAAATACTCTGTTGCTTTCCTATACGCCAATGATGAACTAGCAGAAAGAGAAACCAGGAAAACAATTCCATTCACAATTGCATCAAAAAGAATAAAATACCTAGGAATAAACCTGACCAAGGAAGTGAAAGACCTATACCCTGAAAAGTACAAGACACTCTTAAGAGAAATTAAAGAGGACAGTAACAAATGGAAACTCATCCCATGTTCTCAGGTAGGAAGAATTCATGTTGTCCAAATGGCCATCCTGCCTAAAGCAACCTACAGATTCCAGGCAATCCCTATCCAAATACCAACAGCATTGTTCAACCAACTGGAACAAACAGTTGTTTTAAAATTCATAAGGAACCACAAAAGACCCCGAATAGCCAAAGCAATCCCGAGACAAAGACGGACATTACATAACGATAAAGCAGTTGATCTAACAAGAGGATATAACCATTATAAATATCTATGCGCCCAACACAGGAGCACCTACATATGTGAAACAAATACTAACAGGATTAAAAGGGGAAATAGAATGCAATGCATTCATTCTAGGAGACTTCAACACTCCACTCACTGCAAAGGACAGATGAACCAGACAGAAAATAAATAAGGAAACAGAGACACTGAACAACACATTAGAACAAATGGATCTAACAGGCATCTACAGAACTCTGCACCCAAAAGCTGCAGGATACATATTCTTCTCAAGTGCACATGGAACGTTTTCAAGAATAGATCATATACTACGCCACAAAAAGAGTCTCAGTAAATTCAAAGAGATTGAAATTGCACCAGCCAGCTTCTCAAACCACAAGGGTATGAAACTAGAAATAAAATATGCAAAGAAAACAAAAAAGCCTACAAACACATGCAGACTTAAGAACATGCTCCTAAATAACCAGTGGATCAATGACCAAATAAAAACAGAGCTCAAGCAATACATGGAGACAAATGACAACAATAATTCAACACTGCAATACCTGTGGGACGCAGCGAATGCAGTGCTAACAGGGAACTGTATTGAAATACAGGCCTACGTCAGGAAAGAAGAACAAACCCATACTAACAGTCTAAACTCACAATTAATGGAAATAGAAAAAGAAGAACAAATGAGGCCCAAAGTTAGTAGAAGGTGGGACATATAAAGATTGGGGCAGAAATAAATAAAATCAAGAAGAATAAAACAATAGAGAGAATCAATGAAAGGAGAAGCTGGTTCTTCGAGAAAATAAACAAAATAAATAAACCTCTAGTCAGACTTATCAAGAAGAAAATGGAGTCTACATGCTAAACAGAATCAAAAATGAGAAAGGAAAAATCACTATGGACAGCACAGAGATACAAATAATTATTATAGAATAGTATGAAAAATTATATGCTAACAAACTGGATAACCTAGAAGAAATGGACAACTTTCTAGAAAAATACAACCTTAAAAGGCTGACCCAGAAAGAAACAGAAGATCTGAACAGACCAATTATTAGCAACAAAATTGAATTGGTAATCAAAAAACTACCTAAGAACAAAACACCTGGACCACATGGCTTCACCGCTGAATTTTATCAAACATTTAGTGAAGAACTAATACCTATCCTTCTTAAAGTTTTCCAAAAAGTAGAAAAGGAGGGAATACTTCCAAATTCATTCTATGAGGTCAGCATCACCCTAATAACAAAAACCAGGCAAAGACACCACAAAAAAAGAAAATTACAGCCCAACATCCCTGATAAACATTGATGCAAAGATACTCAACAAAATATTACAAACCGAAATCAAAAATACATCAAACAGATCATCCATCACGACCAACTAGGATTTACTCCAGGGATGCAAGGATGGTACAACATTCGAAAATCCATCAACATCATCCACCACATCAACAAAAAGAAGGACAAAAACCACATAATCATCTCCATAGATGCTGAAAAAGCATTCGTCAAAATTCAACATCTATTCATGATAAAAACTCTCAACAAGATGGATATAGAAGGCAAGTACCTCAACATAATACAGGCCATATATGACAAACCCACAGCCAACATCATACTTAACAGCGAGAAGGTGAAAGCTTTTCCTTTAAGAATGGGAACAAGACAGGGATGCCCACTCTCCCCACTTTTATTCAACACAGATCTGGAGGTCCTAGCCATAGCAACCAGAAAACACAAAGAAATAAAAGGCATCCAGATTAGTAAAGAAAAAGTTACACTGTACCTGTTTGCAGATGTCATGATATTGAACATAAAAAACCCTAAAGAATCCACTCCAAAACTAGTAGATCCAGAAATCTGTTGCACTCCTATACACTAATGATGAACTAACAGGTAGAGAAATCAGAAAAACATTTCCATTCACAATTGCATCAAAAAGACTAAAATATCTCGGAATAAACCTAAAGAAGGAAGTGAAAGACCTTTAAACTGAGAACTACAAGACACCCATGAGAGAAATTAAAGAAGATAGCAATAAATGGAAACATCCCGTGCTCGTGGATAAGAAGAATTAATATTGTCAAAATGGCCATCCTGCCTAAGGCAATCTACAGATTCAATGCAATCCCTATCAAAATACAACAGCATTCCTCAACCAACTAGAGAAAATAATTCTAAAATTCATATGGAACCACAAAAGACCCCAAATAGCCAAAGCAATCCTGAGAAGGAAGAATAAAGTCGGGGGCATTATGGTCCCTGACTTCAAGCTCTACTACAAGGCCACAGTAATCAAGACAATTTGGTACTGGCACAAGAACAGACCCATAGACCAATGGAACACACTAGAGAGTCCAGATATAAACCCAAGCATATATGGTCAATTAGTATATGACAAAGGAGCCATGGTCATACAATGGGGAAATAGCTTCTTCAACAACTGGTGTTGGCAAAACTGGACAGCTACATTCAAGAGAATGAAAATGGATTACTGTCTATCCCCATACACAAAAGTAAACTCGAAATGGATCAAAGACCTGAATGTAAGTCATGAAAACCATAAAACTCTTAGAAGATAACATAGGCAAAAATCTCCTGAATATAAAATGAGCAACTTTCCCCTGAATGCATCTCCTTGAGCAAGGGAAATAAAAGCAAAAATGAACACACAGGACTACATCAAACTTAAAAGCTTTGTACAGCAAAGGACACCATCAACAGAACGAAAAGGCATCCTACCATATGGGAGAATATATATAAGGAGCAGAGGCAGAGGTGGTTTAAGCAACAGAGTTTTGTTGCTGTTGACCACTACTGGGTTGCTCCTGACCTACTAGGGACAGCCAAGCTGCAGTCACAGGCGCCAGAGATCAGAGAGCCGGGGACATTCATCCGCAGCGAACCCTGGTGCGCACCGCGCTCACCTACTCAAGCGGGGCCCGCGGGGAGAGCGGGGCTTGCCTGGGAGGCGCGTT